>CVRI01000021.1:216485-252002 GCA_900005825.1 Clunio marinus | reverse complement strand
AAAATTTTGGATAATTGAATTTTCCATTTAATATATTTTTTCATCATTTTTGAATAAAACTTAACTATGTAAGTGAACAGTTTATTTGCATGGTTGTTGACAGAAAGCATTTTCATGATTGAATGTGATTTCTTTACAATACCCAAGTGCACTTCAAACGTGTTTATTAATCATACAAACTTTAAAGTCCCATCCTAAAATTACTACTGATGACTACTACTTGAAAACTTGTTTGAAAGAAGCCGATCTGTTTCATAAAGTGAAGAGTTTAATTCCAGGGCTTCGATTCTTTTCTTAAACAAAAATATTGCCTAAATTCCCTTTCATTGATCATCCATAATTAACATTCAAACATGACCTTGAACTATTTTGTCATCAAAATATTTGTTAATAAAATCAAAGACAAATTCCCAGCCTTTCTCGTAGTAGTGTTAGAAATTCTTATCTATCATTATCTTCACATTTGATCGCTTCAATATTATCGCTACAAAATNCACAGATTGAGAAGATCGCCAGAGTCAACAACTTGAAAGTTCCAAGAAGACTTTTAGAGAAATTAGAAGCCGAACCTGAGACTTTTGATAGCGGAAAGAAACATTCAGTGTTCGATTTATTTAAGACACCAAATCTGCGAACCAAATCAATTCTCATATTTTACAATTGGTTTGCCATTTCCGCTTGTTACTATGGATTGTCATGGGGATCAGGCAGCCTAGTAGGAAATCAAATTCTCAACTTTATTCTCAGTGGTCTCGTGGAAATTCCTGCTTATTATTTTCTGATCTTGACACTCAATCGATGGGGACGAAAATTAATTATGTCAGGCAGCATGATTTGTGCTGGTGCAGTTCTTTTACTTTCTCTTTTCATTCCCGAGACGTGGACTTGGCTGGTTCTAACTTTATCCATGTTGGGAAAAATGAGTATCACTGCAAGTTTTGGCACAGTTTATTTGTTCTCCACTGAACAGTTCCCGACAGTCATCAGAAATGCCGCACTTGGAGCTTGCAGCATGTGGGCTAGGATTGGTGGAATCTTAGCTCCATTTGTTATTCATCTGTCGCAATCATGGAAACCAGCACCTTTCGTCATCTTTGGTGTTTCTGCATTCGTTGGCGGAGTTTTTTCAACATTTCTACCTGAAACTTCTAACAGAGAACTTCCCGAAACACTCGATGAAGGAGAAAACATAAGAATGTAAATGTTAAGACATGACAAGAATTTTTAATTAAAATGTTTTTAAAAATTTTGGATAATTGAATTTTCCATTTAATATATTTTTTCATCATTTTTGAATAAAACTTAACTATGTAAGTGAACAGTTTATTTGCATGGTTGTTGACAGAAAGCATTTTCATGATTGAATGTGATTTCTTTACAATACCCAAGTGCACTTCAAACGTGTTTATTAATCATACAAACTTTAAAGTCCCATCCTAAAATTACTACTGATGACTACTACTTGAAAACTTGTTTGAAAGAAGCCGATCTGCTCCATAAAGTGAAGAGTTTAATTTCAGGGCTTCGATTCTTTTTTTAAACAAAAATATTGTCAAAATTCACTTTCATTGATCATCCATAATTAACATTCAAACATGACCTTGAACTATTTTGTCATCAAAATATTTGTTAATAAAATCAAAGACAAATTCCCAGCCTTTCTCGTAGTAGTGTTAGAAATTCTTATCTATCATTATCTTCACATTTGATCGCTTCAATATTATCGCTACAAAATGTAAAGCGTAAAGTGTTAGAATTTATTAAAAACAATTTTCGAAAAAATAAATCATAAGTGCGAGACGAATAAATTTACGTTTTATATTTCAATAAAGCTTTAATAAGTGATGAAGTTTGATATGAAGTTGCAGTTCTATTGAAATCAGTCGTTCACATTGTCTCATACATTACATTTGTATCAGAGCATATCAAGATAAAAAAGGAGATTTCAGCGAGAAGACAGCTGACTAAAAGTACAAACACTTGTAATTTATTTAAGTCTTACACTTGTGATAAAGAATAGTTTGATAAAAAGTGGAAAAGTTCATAATCAACCAAGAAGTTGTTCACGACAGTTATTATTGCTGGTTCAAGGAAAACGTGTTTGTAATAATTACACACAAATAATAAAGTTGTTAATAAAGTGAACACAAATAACATTCAAATGAATTATGATGAAATTCTTCCACATTTATCGCGTGGTAATTTTGGAAAATATCAGAAGAGAGTTTACATCTTGTTATGCATTCCGGCTTTAGTGACAGCTTTTCATTTATTGGGCGGAGTGTTTCTTGTTAATCTTCCGGATCATCGATGCAAGTTAGATGGAGAATTGTCAAATTCATCTTTTCATTTACCTGCTGATGTTTGGAATTCTTCATTTCCATTTGATAAAGAGAAAAAAGCTTATTCGAAGTGTGAATATTTTAGTTCAGATTCAAATGAATCTGTGAAATGTTCCGAGTTCATTTGGGATTCATCGAAAGTGAAATCGTCAGCTGTTAAATCATTTTCATTAGTTTGTGATAAAAATGTTCTGAGAGCTTCAGCTGACTCGATGTTAATGCTGGGATTGCTTTTTGGAAGTTACATTTTTGGTGATTTATCTGATAAATATGGAAGACGACCGACTTTAATTCTGGCGTTTCTGGTGCAAGAAGTTTTCGGATTTCTTGCTGCCATATCACCAGAATTCTTTTCTTTTGCGATTTGTCGAATGGTGAGAGAATTAGCTTAATAGAAAAATGATAAATTAAGATGACGAAAATGTTATTTCTAGTTTGTTGGAGGGGCTACGAGTGGCATTTATCTTGTTGGATATTGCATTTGCCTCGAAATGGTTGATAAAGAATCTCGACTCAATGCTGGAACTTACATCATGATGTCATTTTCTTTTGGTTACGTTGTACTCGGATTGCTTGCATATTTCATTCATGACTGGAGATGGCTTCAAGTGGCTTTGACCTTGCCTGGCATACTTTTCTTATCTTATTGGTGGATCATTCCTGAATCAACTCGATGGCTTTTAGCAAACAATCAAAAGGAAAATGCAATCGCACAGATTGAGAAGATCGCAAGAGTCAACAACTTGACAGTGCCAAGAAGATTGCTGGAGAAATTAGAAGCTGAACCTGAGACTTTTGACAGCGGAAAGAAACATTCAGTGTTCGATTTATTTAAGACACCAAATCTGCGAACCAAATCAATTCTCATATTTTACAATTGGTTTGCCATTTCCGCTTGTTACTATGGATTGTCATGGGGATCAGGCAGCCTAGTAGGAAATCAAATTCTCAACTTTATTCTCAGTGGTCTCGTGGAAATTCCTGCTTATTATTTTCTGATCTTGACACTCAATCGATGGGGACGAAAATTAATTATGTCAGGCAGCATGATTTGTGCTGGTGCAGTTCTTTTACTTTCTCTTTTCATTCCCGAGACGTGGACTTGGCTGGTTCTAACTTTATCCATGTTGGGAAAAATGAGTATCACTGCAAGTTTTGGCACAGTTTATTTGTTCTCCACTGAACAGTTCCCGACAGTCATCAGAAATGCCGCACTTGGAGCTTGCAGCATGTCGGCAAGAATCGGAGGGATTTCGGCTCCATTTGTTATTCATCTGTCGCAATCATGGAAACCAGCACCTTTCGTCATCTTCGGTGTAACTGCATTCGTTGGCGGAGTTTTTTCAACATTTTTACCAGAAACTCGTAACAGGGAACTTCCAGAAACACTCGATGATGCAGAGCGAATTTAGGTTTCATAGTAAAAGTTTAAGCTTAAGAATCATTTTGTAAATTGATTGATTCAAATCTGGGTTTGATCTTTAGGGTGTTGTTGGTCAGTATTTTTTATTTAATTTCTTTTACTGCGTTTCGTAATGTTTTTCATACTTTTAAAACATAACTTATGCAATCTTATTTTAGTTCTAATTAACAAGAATGAAAGTGGTTCGTTATTTTTAATTCAATTTTTTAGTTCTTATTTGCAAATAAAATAATAAAATAATAAAATAAGATAGAAATTAATAAATAAATTTGTAACATTTGGAATTTAAATGAATTGAAAAGTGTTGAATTTGATGATTGAAGATCGAAAATTTCTGTTAATTTATTAGAAATCGTAAATTGGATAACTGTTGCAATAGTTTGAGATGTTGAAATGGAGAACGTCAGAATGAATTCAAATTCTTATTTAGAAAGCTTAACAATCAAAATTTCGCTTAGTGGAGTGTCCGACTTCAAACAAAAGCCTGATTAATCTTGCAAATAACTTCTCTGTCTAACTCTTCCATTCCACTCATTAATCATTTGCTGATATTAATTCTTAAACGAAAAAGAATTAAGAATATTCACCTTTTCTCTCATTCATGAATGATTTTTAAGAAACTTGATATTCATGAAAAGAATTTTGATGATTTATCGATAAAATTTGCTTTGAAAGTTAAGAATTTTCGTGGAAGCAAAATTTTAAATTTGCGAGATGAATTCAAAAATTAAGGTTTAGAAAATGTCTGCCACGAAATTTAAATCATAATCACAATACAAGTCACATCGATAAAAAAATATCTACACGAAATATTTCAAAACCACGTGCTCAACTATTGCAAAATATCCAAGTTGAGCATAAAACACAGAAAAGCATAAAAAAATTGAGTGAAAAGAGAAGTTTTTGTATCTTCTCCCAGTCTTCTCTAACGCGCGCGGCCGTATAGACGTGAAAAAATCATAAAATTGTGCGCTTATTGATCAAAAAAATTAGCAAGAAGAAGACTTACAAGAATTTAAAGCCACGGGAGAGAATAAAAGATTTGCAAAATAAATTGGAAGAAAGTTGAGAAGAAAGAAGATGAATTATGACGACGTGTTGGTACATTTAGGAAAATTTGGTTCATATCAGAAACGAAATTACATTTTATTGTGTCTTCCGGTTATTTTGTGTGCATTTCATAAGCTTGCAGGTGTTTTTCTTCTCGGAACACCAGACCATCGATGTAGACTAGAAGGCGAACCAATTAACTCAACATTTAAACTCCCTGAAAGTATTGTAAATGTTTCATTCCCTTTCAATTCAAAAGAAAATTCATTTTCACGATGTGAATATTTCGCCGACAATTATTTTTCACCCAATGATTCATCGCATGAAATCGTCAAATGCTCGGATTTTGTTTGGGACACGTCAAAATATGAAAGTTCAGCAGTTAAATCATTTCATTTGATATGTGATCATAGCGATTTAAAACCACGATCAGATGCTTTGTTAATGGTGGGTGTGTTCATCGGAAGTTTTACTTTCGGTCACCTGTCTGATAAATATGGAAGGCGAATTGTGTTTGTTCTTTCATTAGTGTTTCAACTCATTTTCGGTGTTTTGATTGCCATAGCACCGGAATTCATCACATTTACAATCTGTAGAATGGTAAAAAAAAATTAACATGATTTACTTTAATTAACAAAACAAAACAGCTTCGCATTTTCTTCTTTTTCTTCTTTTTCTGTTTTTGCTTCAGATCGTTGGTGCAACAACCTCCGGAGTGTTTCTGGTTGCGTATTGTCTGTCTCTAGAAATGGTTGGAAAAGAATCCCGGATGGTTGCTGGTGTCACTTTTATGATGTTTTTCTCATCGGGTTACATGTTGATGGGTGGATTTGCATATTTTCTACCCGACTGGCGATGGTTTCAAGTTGCTATTACATTGCCTGGTGTGATTTTCTTATTCTACTGGTGGTTCATTCCTGAATCAACTCGTTGGCTTCTGGCTAACAATAGAAAAGACGAAGCGATTAATCAAATTCAAAGTATTGCAAAGTCAAATAATGTCGTCATTCCCCAAGATGTTCTCGATAAAGTCGTCGAAGCAGAGTCTGAAAGTGGATCAAATTCTGGCGGGTTAAATAATTCGAAGCCTTCAATTTTGGATTTATTCAAGACACCAAATCTAAGGAACAAATCATTGTTGATATTTTTCAACTGGTATGTGATATCTGGTGCTTACTATGGACTCTCGTGGAGTTCTGGTTCAAGTTTATCAGGCGATCCAATCATTAATCACGTTCTTTGTGGTGCTGTTGAACTTCCTGGATATATTGTGTTGCTTTTAACACTCAACCGATTTGGAAGAAAAAAGATTTTGTCAGGAAATTTAATTTTCGCTGGTACAACTTTGATTCTTTCACTTATTGTGCCTCAAAATAATCATTGGCTTGTGTTGGGATTGACTTTGCTTGGAAAAATGAGCATCACAGCAAGTTATGGCACAATTTACTTGTTTTCTGTCGAACAATTTCCAACAGTTATAAGAAATGTTGCACTTGGAGCGGCCAGCATGTCTGCACGAGTCGGTGGAGTTTCAGCACCTTACTTAATTTATTTATCTCAATTCTGGAAGCCTTTGCCGATTCTGCTCTTCGGAGTAACTGCATTTATTGCAGGATTTCTTTCAACCTTTCTTCCTGAAACTCACAACGTTCAACTCCCTGAAACATTGGCTGATGGTGAAAGACTTGGCAAGAATCTTTCTGATGTGAAAGCTCACGAACTTTCATTTCTCAACAAAAAAATGCCTAATGGGAACAATTAAATGATTTAACTTATCTTAAGATTGTCAACATAAATACTTAAATAGATTAGAAAACATTCCGCGACTTATCTTAGAATTATTCTTTTCTTTTATTTGTAAACGAATTTTAAGAAAATAAAACAGTTTAAAGCATAATTTTTTAAATTCATTTGAACTTGTTGAAATTTCATTTCAAGCGTAATTGTGGATTTAAAAATGCAAAAGGTTTGCGGAAATTTATAATTATGTTGAACAAGTAAATGTAAATCATCACACTCACTGACACAAAGAGTAGAATTTTAACAAATGTTTGAAAATCATCGTCATGTGTGCACCATAAGTTTAAAAAGAAGAAAAAGAAATGAAAAACTTTTGGCACACTGAAAGAAGAAGAAAAATTTAGGTCAATGAAACTTATTTTCATGTCTGCGTTTTTCTTTAAATTTTCTCAACAAGATTTGGTGCGTAGGTAAGTAAAGATTCATCTCAACATGAGCATATTCTAATTTAAGAACTCAAAGAATTTCATCACAAACGACACACACATCGACTGCAATCAACAAGTTTCAACGGCAACAACACCAATTAAATCTCAATGAATTTTTATTAAAACGCGACCAATTAATTGAGTTTCAAGTCATTTTATTTACTTACAAAATCGTCAACCTCAAGACTAGAGTTTGATTTTATTTTATTACAATAGAAAAAGAAAAAAAGTTCTTAAATGTATTCGTAGCGAGAAATTTATAGAATTAAATTATCAAGTCACTTATTAATTAATTAGAGAAATGCCCTCAATAACTCGAATATTAAACTAACTAAACGTTGTTCGTTCATAATGCTATCAGAAAATATCATCGAGGTAAATTAGGCCCAACTAAAGAATGTTAATTCGCCTCTAAACGACATTGATCATTGAGTTTTGTATTTTAATTCAAATATTTTCTTTAAATTAATAACTAATGAATTAATACAAAGCTATTTTGGTAAAATTCTTTCCTTAATTATGTTTTGTCTTAGCGCATCTTAAACATCAAGATAACATTTTTGTTCCTTTCATGCAGATTTCAAAGTCGAGCTTAATTAATCACAATGTGGTTAAATAAAGATTTAAAAAAATTAATTATTCTATGCTGATCCAGAACATTCATAATAATAAATTAACATTCAAATATTCACTAAGCGTATTGTTCCAAATTAACTGTGGTCTCGTATTGGTATTAAATGTGCTTCTGTGTTAAAAACGAACTTCTCCAAGTCGATTTCATTTCGATCGTCACTAAACAACAAGTAGAAGTATTTAAGTGTCTCGCCAAGCCAAAATGTCTCCATCATATCTTTAGGTCGAAGGTTCAAAGGCGTTTTAACATTACCAATGGACGTGTAGCCGTGCGTCACTTTCGTGTACTTTTCAAACGCTTGAAAAATCGTCCAGCCCATGTCTTGATACGTCTTATTGCCAGTTAGTGCATAAAAGTAATACAAACTTTCAACAAACTCCGGACGAAGCAAATTATGTGCGTCATTTGCTTTCACATAAATATCTGTCGAACTTTCACCTTCCAAATTGAAGTAAGCAATTTCAGGTGACAAATGTGTCGGTTGTTTCATGTAGATTTGATAACAAGTCTCAAGCAAATCATTGGCTAATGTTAGATGAGATTGAGGCATTCCATTCTTATAGCCAAGCAACAATGTTCCAGGTAAATAACATGTCAAGTGATCCATTTTTGGTTTGAAATCTTTTCCGCTTATCAATTCACCGACATACACGTGATGTTCGTTGGGAGTTTCACGTCTGAAAGTTGATAATAATTTTAGATTCGTTTTAGAGATATTGAAAATAAATAAAAATACGAAAATTACCTCAAATGTTTAATAACGCCAGCTATCGCTTCTTGATAATCTTCGATAAGATAATTATTTTCTTTTTTCCCAGTTTGAAGCCATTGCTTCAATAAATATTCGTAATATGAGTCGCCTCGTGCACCAAGCGAAATTGTTGCGAAATTTCTGAAGGTCCCAGTGTTGGCTGTTAAGTTTTAAATAAATTAACATGTTGAGAATTGAATTAAATTTAATTAACTCACCGTTTATGAAGATGGGAACGAGTCCATCTGTCTTTGGAAGATTATGAACTTTTTCACTGACTTTAGCAGCAGCAGCTTCATAAGAAGGATCGTTGGACACTCGAGATAAATCTCGAAACTCTAATTGAATTGTTGTGACTTCACTCGTCGACGAATCTGGTGACCATTTCGGTGCATGTGCTTTCATACTTTCAAGATTAACATCCGAATATGGAATGGACGAAGGAGAATCAAAACACGGCATCATTCGATTCCCTAAATCAATAGCTTTTGATAGGAAAACATCTTCACCTGTAAGATGATAGATTGACAAGAGTCCACCGAGAACACGGATTGTTGTTTCAAAAAGATTAACATCGCGATTTATATCGAGCTTTAATGATGACTCAACCCAACGTTTCGCTTCGTCATATTCTTCTTGCATGTCTGCAATGTATAGCGTGTCTAAAGCATCAATAATTTGTAGTCCCAGCCCAAACCAATCGCTGTATGATTGCGCTATTGGTTTAAGATTATCGTGTCCCCATGCAAAGTTTCGATAACCCGTCCATGAGTGTTTGATAGCAGCAACAACAGCTCGCTGCCTTTCATTCGTAGGACCCTAGAAAATAAATAAATATTTAAACAGGACTTCCACCAAATGAAACTTTTTCTTTAAATATTTAATTAAATTTAGAATGAAAATAGTTTTGTGCAAACATAAAAGAAAAAAAGAATCATTGAAAGTTCCCACCACGTTAAAGTTTAATTAATTACCTTAAAATTCAATTGAGTATTTGTTTCTTGAATTTGATTTTGAATATCTTTTGGTCGAATATGAGATTTTTTCTGATTGTCATGGTCAGTGTTACTCTCATCAGTTTTATCTGGATTGTCGAGGTTTTTCTTCACTTTGTTGGTGATTAATTTGTCAGCTCCTTCATTCATTGGACGAACTTTGTCAAACTCATCCCACTCTCCAGGTATTGGAAGTTGATCATCTTCCTGTTGAAATTGTTGTGGGAATATTGATGGAAAACCATCCTTTTTAAGTAGATATAATATCAGGAAGTGATTAAAGTGCGGATAAGAAGGATAGAAAAAAACGAACACAATGACAATTTGATTATGAGATTTTATCGCTGGAATTTGCCTCACTTTACTTACTTTTAATGGAACAATGTTTATTTTTTCATTAACTTTAATGATATGGTCTGATGGGGTTGAAGATCTGAAGAGATTTAACTTGTCTTGGCCTTGAATTAACACAACGATTGTGACAATGGCCGCACATATAATCACCAGGAGAAGATTTTTTTGAAATCTTGACAGTTGATTCCATTGCTAGAAAAGAAATATAAAAATGTGTCATCAAATCCAAAGATAATATTTGTACCTAAGTTTACTAATGAATAATAAATTAAATTATGTACGTGTAATAAAAATGTTTTATTTACCCTTTTAAAGCTTTTTTTACGCACAGAATCGTCCGACACTGACAACGAAATATAATCTCTATTTTCAAACATCTTATCACTTAGTTCATTCTGCTGTTAATGTGGCTTAGCAATTGAAAATAAAATTTAGGTTTATTTTCTTACGAGACGAAAAGTTGTGATTTCTGAGCCCCTCGTGTGCTATGCTTATTCTCAATAAACAAATTCGCTACCCTGTACTTACTTTCACACCCCGTTTTAAAAAGGTAAACAATACAAATATATTGTTTGAAGCCGATTCGGTTTTCAGTCCACAGCATCATTTAAAATTATTATGACAATGTCGAAAGAATTAGGGAAACTAGAAGAAGAAGCTTTAAAACGTAAGGAACGTTTGAAGAATTTAAAACGAAAGTTTGACGATCAAAAAACAGAAACAAATGGAGATGGACAAGAGAAACCTTCTGAAATTCCAAAGTAAGTAAAATCTCTTTAAATTGATTGTATTTAATTAATTTTGTTTATATTTAGACCAATGTTCCGAAACTATAAAAAAGACGACGAGAAGAAAATTACCGATGATCTCAAATTGCCGGATGTTGCGGAAATTGTCCAAGATCAGCTAGAAGAGATGAAGGAGCCACTTGTTGTGAATGACATTGACATATCCAATCTTGCACCCAGGAAAGTTGATTTCGATTTAAAACGAGCGATTAATAAAAAGTTACAGAAGCTTGAAAGAAAAACACAAAAGGCAATCGGAGAGTTAATTCGAGAGCGACTTGATAAACAAGACGATTTACTCGAACAAGTCAACATTGGAGCTCAAGAATCCCAACAACAGAATAATGATGAAGACTCTGATTAAATTTAGTATTAATAAAACTTTATTTTAATTGAAGCTTTACACTGGCATGAGTTTTTCTACGGCTAGTCTTGCTGACAAGATCACATCATTAACTCCAACTCCATCATACGAAGCTCCGCAAAGACTTAACGGCAGTTTATTATCTTCAATATATTTACGAATCCGTTCGACACGTTGATGATGACCAACAACGTATTGTGGGATGCAATCTTTTAAAATGTTTACTTTGTAATTATCTGGCTTTTCATGAATGTTTAAAATCTTTCCAACATTTTCCATTGCCACGTTAAGTAATTGAAGTTCATTTGGATCTTTTCCAAACCATTTTTCAAACCATTTTCCGCCACACATAATTGTTAGAACGGTTCGATCTTTCATACCAAAGCAACAACTGTCGAAGATTATTCCAAGGATTGGAAGATTTTCCATTGGCGGCACAAGCAATCCAAATCCTTGGTAATCTAATAAATCTTTTTTGTAATGAAGATTGATTACAGCAACGTCGACACATTTTATCATTTTCAGTTCATTCGATAGAATTGGATGTTGATGGCTAACAAGCTGTGAAAGTTGAATACTAGGCAATGAACTTATAACATGTTCAGCTTTATGAGTAATTCCATTGATCATAACTTTTGCCGGTCCTCCAGTTTCAAAAGTGATTTTCTTACAATTGGAATTCAAATTCAATGAAACTGATTCAGACTCTTCTAGTTTGTTTTCTAAAACTTTAGGAAGAGTTTGAAGACCTCCTTGTAATGTGTAAATTGACCATCTTTCGATTTGCGCTTTTCTATAAAGTGGTGTAGGCTGAAATGAGGGCGATTTAGTTCTTTCACTGCCGTTAAGCAAGAAATCTAAAATAATTCCTCTTAAAACGCTACCAAATTTTTGTTCTTTCTCAAATAAGTTTTTCATTAAAAATTTCACACTGATTTCCTTTGCATCACCTGCACAAATACCGCAAATCATTGAACTAATAGCGTAGTCTGCGATCTCCTTTCCAAATCTTCTTGATGTGAAGCTATAAATTGATTCGTCATCTAATCGTTTTTTCGATTTCCATCCAAAGAAATCTTTTATTGCGCCATAATATAAAGGCTTGGAGAATGGTGGATTAATTCTAAGAGCACCTTTGATATCAGAAGGCATTAAACAAAGTTTGTTCTTTACATAAATCATACGATTTTTAGCTGCAACATGATGAGCGGTTATTGGCCATACTTTATTTTCTAATTCAAGTAACTGGATTAATTCTAAAGTATTATTTCCAGCCAATCCCTTTGGTCTTATTGTCCTTGGTCCGGCTTCAAAGATGTACCCTTCTTTATCATTAATATCAGTTTTTATCCAACCACCAAATCTTGAACTTGCTTCATATAAATTTACTTTTGTAGTTTTTCGAACGATTGATAGATAATAAGCAGCTGTCAAACCACTTATTCCACCACCAAGTACTGTTATACTCATGATCTGATTAAAAATGATTATTTATTTATATTAAATTAGCTTTAACTGATGTTCAGAAGGAAATTTTGTAAACTTTTTGTTTATTTTTGAGAGGGGCTTTCAATCTTGGTTTCTCACAACTTCGCTTCAATTCTCACTTTTCGCTTCAATGATATCCTGAAAAAGTTTATAAACAAAGTGAAAAAATTATTTATTAATCAATAAGCTTTTAAAACGCTGAAAGAAAATAAGTTAAACAAGCTAATAAGCTACATATCATGGAGAAAAACGAAATGTTTGTTTAATTAAACATGAGTTTCTGTAGTTTTCTGAAAGATGACGACGAGGATTTTCGAGATGATTTTATAATTGACGATAGCTTTTCCAGCGATTATAATGAAGAATTCAGAACAAATTCAAGTTCTTCGTCAATAAAATGGTCAATTAATGCAAGAAAGCAAAATGAGGAAGATTGGCTAGAGATAGAAAAAATTCTTTATGGAGAGGAAAAATTACCTGAAGGTTTGCATATCGATCAGAATTTTTCCTTTATTTACAAATATTTATTCGCGTTCTTTTATTTAGATGAAAAGACTAGAGAAGAATTTGAGAGTTGGAGGAAAGCCTTCCCTCATTTAAGGTAATAAAACATTATTCAATAATGCGAAACAAATTATTTATCTAAATATGAAATTACAGAATTGTTGGAAAGAAAATCGATTTGCCAGCAAAAAACATCAGAAATCCATTTGACTATGTTGATGAAATAATTGCAATAGATCCGCCTGTACATAAATATCACAGTGAGCCTTTTAGAATGTTAGATCATGAATTAAATGAGAAACTAAGCATTAGAAAAGCACGTCAACCAAGTGGAATGAATCAATCTCGGACAGAAGATTTAGAAAAACTTCTTCGCATTACATCGTCTGGTTTAACAAGGACACAACAGCAACAATATGAACGACCACAATACAGTAAAAAAGTCGTTGACCGTACGTCTACATTTTTTATTAAACAAAACAGTTTGGGGAAAAAGTTATCAAAGATTCAAGAACACAAACAATTTGAAATGAGTCCATCAGTTGTTCAATACTCGAAACGTGAATTGGATAACAAATTATCTTATTCCGCATCATCATCTTCAAGAATGGTTCCCAAAGTAAATGTTAAATTTCTATGTAAGAAGCCAGACGTCATTGATGACGTAAAATCAGTCAAATCGGCGTCGAAGCTTCCGCTTTATGCTGACGTTACAAACTATCAACCATATAAACAACCAAAACACGAAATGTCATCAAAATCGGCGTCAATTCATCATCATAAAATGAATCAAAATACAATTCAGCTACCACCATTCAACTATGACTTAGATTTTCCAATCATACAAGGTCGTGGCTATAACAATCAAAAATCCTCAAAATTCACAAAGCACTAAAAAACTTTTTTCCTTTTTTGCGATGTTGCTTTTTTAACTTTTTTCATGAAAAAAACTCTACGTTTAATAAATTATTCATTACTATGCTTGTTTGTAGACACCTTTTTCGTATCGTCTGTGATAAAAATAAATGTAAATAAAATCGATAATAAATAGAACTCACTCTGTAAGGAAACAATTGTTATCTTTTATTATGAATTTCTAAGGAATTAGACTTCGTGATGTCGTGAAGCGGCAGCGAGAATTTCCTAAACAAAAAGAACTATTCTGATAATTCACGAAAGAATCAGGTTTAGGAAAAAGAAAACAAAAAAGAGCTTCGAAGGAAACAAATTTCTCACATTTTTTTTTCAATTTAATTTTTATTTTCATAGATAACAAAACTTGGACATTTTTTTTCTCACTTTTAAAAAGCGTCCGCTAAGAAAATTTAATAAATAATTTTTAATAATTTAGAACTTTAATTTACCTATTAATTATTCTTTTCTTTTGTTCTTTACATTAATCTTAAGAGATTTTTTATATTATGTTTGTCATCTTAATAAAAGTTAATATGCATCAATTAATTTACAACATTTAGAGTTTACTTTACGATTTCTTTGCTATTTTATGACTGCGCAATAAAAAATGTTTTCATTTATTTTTTATATTTTCATTTTTTCCTCAAATCTAAAAAAAACTTAAACACTTTTACTAGACAATCTGTCAATAAATTAATCTACTGTGGTATTTAGGATTTTAGAATTTCTATTGCACGAACCGCGTTTCCTTTTATTATAAAAGTCGTTTTGATGATTCATTACTTATCATGTTTTGTTGAACACATTATTTGCATGAAAAAGGTTTTTTTTTCTTTCTTCCTTTCTTCTGTTGTCATGGGTGGATGCGATTTATGTAAAAAGTTCACATGATAATTCAGGATACGCGAGTTAGAGTGAAGGAATGAAAATCGATAGGAAGAAAGTGTCGTTTTTAACTTTAATAATTGAGAGAATGATAACAGCATAAAAATAAATCTACATCATTTTTAAAACACAGATAATAAATAATTAATAAATTTGTTTTAGATTCTCTAACAGAATTATTCATTTTTGCCTGTAGTTAAATAGCATCATTTGGATTTAATTCCATCTAAAAGCTTTTCTCGTTTCTAACAAAAAACACAGATTCTTATATGAAACATCATCAATCAATCAATCTATACTCGAAGAGTGAAACAAAAATATATTTCATTGAAAATAAACACATGGCTGATAGATATTTGTAATTCCAATGAATTTCTGAGTGACGGTGTAATGATCATTATAAATATTTTATACATGTATGATATTAGCAAGAAGAAGCAAGCTAACACAATTTCACAGAGCGCTGCTTTCGTTGCATTTAAATACGCATATTTCTCTATTTCATGTTTTTTAATTAACACAAATTTGTGTACTTTCTTAGTTGATCGCTCAGTTAATTAATAAAACATGTTCTTCTTCTTCTTCTTCCTTGTTATAATATGTAGAATGGAATGTTGAGCATCATACAATTGTCAAAGTAATCGTTAAACTTATATATTTTTTTATGTTTATTCATAAATTATACAATAATAATAATAAAAGGTTTAAGACAACACATTCAGATCTAAATTCATGTTAAATCAAAATCTATTGATTTAATTTCATTTTTATTTGAAATGACATCGTTCAATAATATTTATCACGATAACATTCACGTTTTAATGAAGAATATTATGATTACTTCATTCTGCTTTCGTTTACATGTCAAACACATTAAAGTTATACAATTTGAATAGCGAAAAAGAATTTCTTTTATCAACGATTAATGTGATGCAATATTTTTGTTTCTTTTTGAGATGACATTCGATTTATAGCATTTTTTCTTCAATTAAAAACCATAAATTTGAATGAATCATCTTTTGAACCTGTAAATTTACACTTTTATAAGTTTCCAAAAAGTTTCTCTGATGATTTCCATTATGAAATTTCTTATAAAAACAACTGCAAGTAACCAACAAAGATTCCAAGATGACTCATAATCATTCAAAGAATTTCTTGTGAGAAATATAATTTGAAAGTGTTTTAATTTAAGAATTTAAAAAAAATCTTGATGTTTGATTGTATAAATTTTCTTCTCAGATTTTTAAACTTTTGGTGGTTTTTCATAATTTTCTTTTCTTTAAATGATTTGATTATACCTTGAAATTTTCACTCATTAAGTGTTCAATGTTAAATATATCTTTAAATAGATTTAATTCAATATGATTGTGTGTAGCAGACCTTCTGATGGATCCAAATTAATTTTGATTTATTTTCTTCTCTCTTTTTCATCAAAATTATTTTTTTGTTTTTGATATTTGATGGAAATATTTTTGAACAATCTTCCGAAATAATATCGAAACAATTTATTATGACAACTTAAGATAAAATTAAGTGTTGAAATATTTGTACTCTCAAAAAGTCTACAGCCACACATAGATTTGCGTTTCTCGGCTCTTTGAGGGAAAAAGAAATTTTTTCTTACCTTAGCTAATAAATATCAGAGGATCAATAAACGTAACTCATCTCAACTGAAAGATTAAAATGTTCAAATAAAACAACTCATAAAGATATCTGCGCAAACTTAACAAATTTTACAAATTGTATTCAACAAAAAATAATTCTTTAAACAAAACTTAAGATTGCAAAGATCTGGAAATAAAATAATAACAAAAAGAAAATCTTCTAACATCAAATGACTAGAAATTATTTAACTTGAACTGATAATAGGATTGAAAATTTTTTAAAGCGGAATGGTGTGGGAAAGTTCTTCAAAAATATCTTCAACAAATCAACGAGGCTCATTTTGTTATAAAAAAATGTTTTTCTCAATTCAATTTCATGTATAACGTGGATGATTTTGAGCACAAATTGTCAACGATGACGTAATGTTAGAAGTCTCATTGTAAATCGAGTTATTAAGCGACGACAAAGTGCACTGGTGTGCTTTAAAAAATGTACAACATTATACATGAAAGAATTAGATGTTGATGCGCCTCATCAAATATCTGAAAGAGAAGAACAAGAGAAATAAAAAGAAATTGATTGAAAATAAATTATTGATGAACTCACAGCTATAGGGACCATCAGTAAGGGCGCTACACAGCAATAGTCAGGAATTGTCATCTTTATTTGTGCCACCTCCGCCTACGGCTCCTGCTTGACTGTTGTTCTGACGACCTACGCTGCTAACTATATTTCCTGTGTTGATTCCTGTAGGTCCGCCCGTATTTTGAGCATTAGCAGCACCAGCACGTGTTTGTGATGGTTTATATTCGAGGCCGGGATCGAATTGCATCAATACAAAGACCTAAACGATTATCAAGTCATTTTCTGAACAAAGTTCGATTAATTCTTCTCTTACCTGATCAGTTGGCAGCAAAGAAAAGTCATCAGGTGGATTCGTAATTACATAACGTTTACTACTAGCATCACAACTCGAACTGGTATCACGAAACCTATACAGTCCAATGCAAAGCATGCCGTATGATTTGAGAGCTGCTACAAATAAATCTCCATATTTTCCAGTTTCTCCAAACTGTGCAAGTGGACCATCGTAGAGAGATATTTGTCCAACTCGACATCTTCATAAATCAAAAAGAAGAAATGTGAATTTATCACTTCCATTATCAATAATTGATGTCAATCTTACCGATCTCGATTACTCAAACTTTCTGGCGTGCTGTAACCACCACGAAGACCTGCACCTTCAGCTAAAATCAGCTCCAGTTCAGGCGTGGCACCGCCAGTAATTAATGAACGAATTAATGTTAAGGCGTTTTGATTAAAATATGTCTGAAAGATAATTTCCATTAGCAATGGTTAAGAAGTGACATAATTAAGAAGACTTAAACTCATACCGTTGACATCAATGAATCTAATACACTAACGGCAAAAGCTGTACCGCATGCAAACGGTTGAGTTAAGTAAAGTTCTGTATCTGGATCATCGTCATCATCTTGATCAAGAAATTGTACATTGCTGTCATTCACCAGTTCTATGATGAATAAAAAATGATTAATTTAATTACTAAATGAAGATTAATGAATGAATTAATTACCAGTAATCATCGGTACATTCGCTCCATAAACAGAACCACGACGTTGAAGTACAATTGGACTTCCAACTGGTGTTAGATTGTCTTGTTCACCTCGTTGACTCAACACACCGATTGTATCATCGAATGTCATAGCTTTAATGTTAAGCGACGCTAGAATGGCTTCTTTGTCAGCAAGCGTTGGATCATCATTCGATGGGACTTTAGCTGACAAAATGCAACACATATCACATAAATTAACATTGACGGCACGCAAATCGGCGCGACTAAGCGGTGATCCCTATCAAATAATTTATTCATTTATAAATTAAAATGTCACAAGTAATCATTGTAAACATGTTGAATAAATAAATGAAGAAGAACTCACGTTAAGCACAGAAATTTTCGGCAAATTTTGTAACATTTTCCACTCCCTACGAATGTAATCAACAGAACCAACAATAACAACATGTTTCAGTTCGTGGTAATGAAAGTTTGATGCGCGCAAAGGCATGACTAAATTTCTGAGACCGATGAGTGGTGAATCGGGATCGGCGAAAAGGCAAACCACCACGTGTCCATTGAGAACAGTCATTGCTGCTTGATTACGATCTAAAATACAGTCTTCGAGACTCCTTGCCGGACTCCAATGAAACATTCCCGTCGAATCATATTTCATTTCTGTTTTCTCAAAATCAAAATCTTTCGATTGATCATCAGCAATGCCTGCTTGAAGTGTAACACCATTCGGATTTTGAGCTCCTGAGCTACCACCTCGAGCCGTCGGCCTTTAAAAGTTTTCATATTTTCATCAATTAATGTTTCACATTTAAACTTTCATACAATAATTTAAATAAATTAATAACTACATTAAGTTGAAGAGTTGTTCATAAACATTAATTTGGCAATTACAAACTCTTCAATAAACTTTTGAAAGCGCAACACAAATAATATTTATGAACATCGCTTCAAGCATTGAAAGAAATCATAAACTCTTACAAATTAAAACCAACGTCTGTTCAATGAAAAATCATATTTATCAGGCTCTCAAAAGATGCACATAAAGTATGCTCTGACCACGAAAAATAGCGGCATAAATAATGAGATTTCATAATAAGTAATAAAAGGTGAGTACAGGGAAACGATAAAACTGTCATTGCTAATAATTAATACTACAATCACAAAAACGTCAATTAAACGGCGCAAAAATTATTTTTAATTAACAAAAAAGAAATTAGAAAAAAAGATAAAAAATTAAGAACAAAAGATGTCTGAAAATGTCTTATCGTACATTAGCTTTTTGACTTCATATGCAAGTTGATATCCCGCATACGGACTCGCTTCTGTTTCCGCAGGTCTGAGTGAGATAGCGCAAATTCAGTTACACAAGTTACACGAATTTGTCGCAAATGTTCAACATTGTAATATTTTTTTTGATCATTTAAAAGTCAGCAAAAGAAAAAGAGAAGAGAAAAAGTATTCATTAAACTTTTCACAAATGACATGAAGCTCGCAATTTAAGTTGATAAAGTTTTTGAATTAAACATGAAAATGAAACATGACTTAAAATAGCCCTCAAGTTTTTAACTTTGAATGCAACACTGCAAAGCATTTTTTCTTTAAATAACATTAACGTGTTTAAAATCTTGTCATAAAAAACTCTTTGAAGTTTTTTTTATTTTATAAATTATCAGTGGTTTTGCCAGTTGCTTACTTCATTGTGTAAAGCATTCTGGCTTCGCCTCTGAGGTAACTTGTAAATAAATATCTGATGAGAACGAAATAAATTTTGATGTTACTTACCGATTGTAAGATGATGGCGACACAATGACACCATCTGGTATTGGTGGTCTATTTACATTCGGCTTCACCTTGTTAACTTGTTTGGTTTGAATTGAATTCAACATTTGATTTGAATTCAACATTTGATTTGATCCAACTGATGGCATTCGACGATTTCGATTGATGACTGAAATTGAATTAATGTTTAAAAATATTAAAAGAAATATTTCGACATTCGTCAAATGATTCTTTTTGTGATATTTATGATGGCAGTCATCAAAAAGCAATTTATTTATTTATATTTTATCAAGAACAAAAAGCAAAAATTATTTCTAATTAAACTTTTAACTCCAATCTTAAGCCATCTTCTACATCAATTAATTTCTTATTTAAATCTACTTACGGTTAATCTCTTCACGTTCTCGAGTAATGTCCCCTGTAATCATTGACAGCGTGATTTAAATTTAATGAGAAAAGGAGAGAAGAAATGACATTTAAAAAATGTTAAGCTCAAATTCGAATTCTTCATGAAACTACGAAGCTATGTCGTGATGGTTTTAATGCTACGTATCTATGAAAGTGCTACAAATCATAATTTAGAACCAATGAGTAATAAAATTTCAAATATTTTTCACAAATCTAATGATTGCACAGACAAAACGCTCATAAAGAAGTCATTTGGTTAAAGAATAAATAATCGTGAGTCTCAATGATTTGAATGAAGTGGAATTAAATCACATCGTTATCAACTGATAAAAATAATTTCGTTTTCTTTGACAACATGAAGCAATAAATGTAGAGAATTATTGAATTTGGTTACCAGTAACTCCGCGCACATGGACTCGTTTCGGAAGTTCAGGAGGTGTGAATGTCGGTGCTGCGGGGTGATCATCTGTAAAATGTTTTAACCATGATTCATTGTTCGAATGACACTTTAGACAAAAACAAGTTAAATAATTTGATCCTAAGACAAATTGCTTCATAAACTACTTTAAACTTGGAAAATTTGTGATTTGATTTACAGCTAAAAGCGAGGTATGTTTGCAGTTGACAAATGGATTGTTGTTTAGTAACAAAACAGATGAAAAATAAATTTAAGAATGAATAAATTAATCGTAAAAATATTTTTATTACTTAACAAAAATTTCAATTTTATCAAAGATTATTTAAAACTTGATTATTAAACTTATTAATTATTTCAAAAAAATATTTTTACGAAGAAATTTTAAATTTGATTAAGAATACAAAACAAAGACTTATAGTAACATCAATAGAAAATATTCTAAACATTAATCTTAATTTATAACATAGAGAGTGAAAACGATTAGAAGCAATGACAGTAAGCTGTAAAAATGCTGTACAAAAGTTACATTCAGAACATCTAAGCATCACATTCATTGAACAAAGAAGACTTTTCCAACACTAATAAGCGAAATTATAATGAATTAAAGTTAAACAGAACCAAGTGTGTGTGTATATGGTATGTGTTTAAGAGAGAAGATGAAAAGTTAGTTATAGTGAAGTAAGTGTAATCTCAAGTGTAGCTGTTTAATGGTTTTATAACAATTTTTTAATCCTTTTAACTATTTCACCTCCAACACGTCCGATAAAAGTCTTTCATTGACTTATTTAAAATATCGTAACAAGAATACTTAAGAAACAAAGCAAGGGGTAAAAGCAGGTTCGTAGCTGAAATCTATTCGTAGCAATACTTTATTAATCTGATTGATTTCATTCGTGAAACATTCGACTTTCTGCAGGCCAAAGAAAAGTGGCTTTCAACAATCAATGTCAGAGGAGTGTAAAAAAAATTCTTCTTGCATAAAAATGAATTAAAAACAGCACCAAATAAAAGAAATTTTCTTTAAAATTTTCAATTCATTCGCTTTGATGCGAAAAGTCCAATAAACTAAATGCTCAAACGATACCTGATATAACTTTTAACTTATATTTAATTTAATATTTAACTAACATCATGGCACAAATTGTTTCCTAATCTAACTCAAGAAATAAAAGACAATGAAAGCATTTTCTATACTTAGTTGAATTTTATTAAAAAGTAATTTTCATCTTTTTGCATTTGATTGATGTTTTTGATGTTCTTTAATTATTAATTAAATTGAATATATATAATTTTGAAAAAAGAGAATGTTTACGACTCTATCACAATATTTACGAAAAAAAAAGTTGAGACTCAATGAAAGCTTTTTTCTGTGCTTTTCTTTCATCATCTAGAAATATTTTGAAAGCTCTCTTTTGACCAAAAGCTTGGATGATTTTATGTCCAAGACATTGATCAAAATAAATTTAACTTCCTTGTTCTTCAAAAAAAGCATTCACGAGTTATTAAAAATGAAGTGGAGCAATAAGGCAGTGAAAAATTCTTCAACTTATCAATTCGATCACTGCCCTATCCACTCTTCAATCAACATTTGGTGTTCAACATATTTTTGTTATCCATTAATCTACCGAAATGTATCACTTTCATATACATATTCATTCAACCAATTCAATAAATGAAAAAAGAAAAAAAAAAGATTTACGACATTACAGCATTTTGATTTGTTTTGATATACTTTTTGGATATAAAAATACGTACTTGATGGACTTATTAGTTTTGATGGAGAAGGAGGAGCTCGAAACTTTTTCCTCAACAAAGCCACTATAAACACATGCAATACAAAAACAAATTTTGATAAGTCACAGAGTCAAAGGGTGGAGAACTTTTTTTTTTTTTGGTTTGTTTTTATCAATGACAGACTTTAAGGTTCGATGAAGGATTTCTGAAGATATTACACAATAATTAAGTTGGATTATTGGAGGGATACAAAGAATAATTTTGATGAGCTTTCAATATCGTTTTAAAGTTGGTTTTGTGGTTTCAACCTTTCATTTCTCTTCACATAACTTTCCATGGGCGTTACACTTGATAGCTAAAAACGTAATTAATATTAAAGAAGCTAGCTGTTCACATCGCTGACGACAAATAAGAATTTTTATGTATTATTTTCACATTGACACCAGTTTTTATTTATTAATTCACCGCTACGACAAACTTGTAAGCTTACGTAAATTATGGAGCTTTCTCATCTAACACCAGAACAATGAATGTTTTAATTTCTGTAATTTTTTAGTTCGTGTTTTATTTTGACACGTCAACGTCACAGAAGTTTGTCTTGAGAATGGAATTATTCGAAACAATAAAAAAAAGTTTTAATCGCAGTTTCTATTAGAACACATGTTAACACATGAACTTTATGAATTAATTTATGTAGTCGTAATACTTTCCATTCTCAAAGTTTTATTTTTTTTAATCAGCATAAAGTATAATTTTGATTTGCAATGAAAGAAGTAAAATAAAAGGATTTAAAAATAATTTAGCGTTAACACATTGAGCGATTGTGATTTGGGTTGTTGAATCAATAAAAAAATATGTGCTCAAAGAGACGATAGAGATATATGAGAAACATATTTTTTTTAATGTAATTTTACTGTTTTGTAATTTTTATCTAAAAGCATTTTCAATTATCGTACCATCAAATGCTTTAAATGGTGAAGTAAAATCTACGCTTTGTTTTACCATTCCCGACTGCATCATCATCATTCCCACGTCTGAAAAGCCCAATCAATATAAATTTTAAAAATGTAATCAAAAAACAATGTAAAAAATTAAAATCAAAGTTTTTTTTCGGTTAGATTTTTGTTAAACACAAATGACGGACGCATGGTTAAGACTCAGATGTTCTCGCAAATTTCTCATATTTATGTTCATACAACATGATGCATTCTTCTGCAATAAGATATAAAAAAGAATTTTTCTTTCCTTCCTGGTTCATTGTGTAAATTGTCATGTTTTATGTAGGAAAAGAATGTTGAAATATCGAAATAGAATAAGGGAAAATAAAACTAAAAGAGACAAAAAGAAAACTCATTGAAAAGGTCAATTAAAAGAACCAAAAATGAATTAATGGAATCAGTAGAAAAGGCTAGAGAGAGAAGGACGCATGCTGTATTAAAATTAATTTACTGTCAACTGATTCTAAAATGAATTAGAAACGAAAAATTATTGAAAAGAAAAAGAAGTTAACATAATTTAATAGGAAATTCTCATGACGACAAAAGTTTGTTGAAAAGTGCGCTTGTATACTTTATTACAAATCAAGTGGCCAATGTTGTTTTAGAAATTTTCTTGCTTTAGCTCCATAAGATAAGCTAAATAATTGACAATGGTTTATATACAAGTGTTATGAAAGAAAAGAAAAGGAAAATAAACGAAATAAAATGGATTTAAAATATACAACTTCATTCCAAAACATCATCTATGGAATCGTTTCAGTGAGTTTTAGATCAAAGCAAATGCACCATAACCAGATATATCAATAAGAAGATATTCAAAATAATTTTAAATCTGAATGTCAAAGACAAGATGTTAGTTGTTTTGTACATGAGAAATTTTACATTCCATACAGATCCACGCTAATGTTCTCATATATGCAGTGAATTTAGTTTATTAGGCAAAATAATTGAAAAAAGGTTTAAAACAAAAAGAAAAATTAATTAAAGAATCAAACTGAGTTCACAACTCTGAGTATTGAAGCGTTTTATTTCTGAGCGAGAACACAAAAAAAAGATATTCCAAAGTGAAATTGTGAGCATTAATTTTCATTAATTGTTCATTTGAAAAAAGAATTTAAAAAGTTTTTCTAAGAAAAAATTTCGTGTTAAAAGTTTCTGATCATATCAATGTCATTCAATAAAAAGGATTGTGTGTACTTTAGAGAATATGAAATAAAATGCACCAAAATATTCACAAAATGTCGGTAACTAGTTTTGTTGATAATCTAGTTTTGATTGTTTACCTAGCTCATCATATTTCCTTGCTTGCGCTGTCACTGTCAATTCAATGTGTTACATACAAAAATTATTTAATTTTGTTTAATTTTAATTTTTTGTCTTTTCTTCGGCATCTGATATGAGTCTTGAAGTTAAATGTTAGTTAACCGTATTTGTTTTGTTAGATATTTATAATTAAAACTCTTTCATGTAATCTGAGTAAATATTAAAGTTTAAAAATATCAACAGAAGAAAAGAAAAATTTAATTTCAAGAAATCAAAACATAAAAACCAAAAAAATTATATTCATAGCTTTGGTTATGATTAAGTTAGCGAAAGTTTTGCATCTTAAAGTTATTGCTTTAGAATTTAGTATAATTAATTGATACCTTTTCCTTTTAGATAGTTTTTAAATGCACATCAATTTTTACATGGTTAATTATATTTATCCAGAGAGCAGTAGGGTTACACTTATAACATATTAACAGGAGTTCTTATTATTATTTTATGTATAATTGCATAATTAATTGGGAACACAATTAAAGCTTCAAATTTGTTCAGTCAGAGAAAATCAGTTCATTTTATATATTTAATTGAATTAAGCTCCGAAAGCGTCAATTTAACTGTCATAAGATCAATCACATGTTTTTGTATGACGTTCAGCAATTCATTTTCTTTCGACGTTATGAGAGAAAATAAAAAAGCTCTCAAGTTAATGAAGTGAAGGTTTTTCAGTGGAAAGCTTAAAAGACGAAGATTTTATTTTTGTTGTGGCAAGTATCAGGGTTAATAAAGATTATCGATCGAGGCTTGAAAATATTATTTATATTTTTTTTCTTTTCTTGAAAACATTTATTTGGTTATTATATGAGCGAGGAAGGGATGTGATGAAAGCATACTTACAGTTTTTGCATTTGCACTTCTTGATGAGCGTTTCGTCCTTGATGTCATCGTGACAAGCTTTACAGTAAAACCACGCTCTAAAATATTTATAAGTCATCCTTGAGAGTTTCGAAGCATAAATTGATAAATCTTAATTATTACCGTTTCACTTCATCTGCACTTTGCGCTATAAAGAATCCTTGTGTGTTTGCTTGAATTTTAACTCCTCGAGGATTTATCGAAATTTTGCTGTCATTGCCTTCATCGCCACCTTTAATCTCAATCGCCAGAAGAAGCAACTTAAGTTTGGTGAAACAAAGCCTGTTAAAAATATGAAAAAATTATCAACTTAAAATCTTTTAAAACTTTTGTTGATGACAAACGAGAATGACAAACATAAATAAAGTTTATGCAACGGAGAAAGGATGAATAAATCAAGTTCAATAAAGATTTCTGCAAATACAATTGAACTTGATTTATATCCTCTTTTATCCATGCAACAAACAGCAATATCAGCAGCTGCAATAAGGCAAACATGCAGTTTTGTTAGTGAACTCATGAGGTACACAGATGAATTAATTAATTAATTTTTTAGTGAAATTTATTTAAAAAGGGATATGAATGTGTAATGAAATTATCCCAATATCAGCTGAATTGACTTTTTAAAGTAAAAATATTAAATAAGAATATTGGAAAAGAATTTTTTGTGATTTTTTAAACATTGATGAGATAAATTTCAGTGAAAATATGTTCGTGTGAAAAAAATAACGAATTGAATTATCAAATCTTACTCGCTGGCTTGTGGAAAGGTCATTCCAGTAAAAGAAGGTGAAAGAGTTTCTGTATACATCTCACATCCGGTACCTTGAAGATAATCATTTTGCCATATTTGCATGTCAGGTGACTAGAAAGAGAATAGCAGCCATACACAAACATTTATAATGCAGATCATGAAGAGATAAAACATAAAATTTGATAGAATTAGATGAAATTTGATATCTCAAATAATTTTGATGTTGCTTATCATCAGTCATCACATATTTGATTGATTATTGTAGCGTTCTCAGTTGTTTGATTCATGTTCAATTCAAACAAGTTTTCTATTTATATAATAAAGATAGAAGTGAAACATCAATAGCAAAAGAAAAGCGTCTTAACATTTTACATTTTCTTTCTTTTCATGTTTCCAATTTTTCTTCGAAATGACAGAAAATCAAAGCCAAAAAATTAAAAAATATAAATTTGAAATGAACAAAAGATGTAGAAGGAGTTGTGGATTTATGCTTTTTTATGAAGCAAAAGCTCTTGGTTTTCTTTTTGACAATCATAGGCTGACAGTTTCTTCATTATCTTTTACACAATACCACGAACATCGACATTATTTACAGTCTCAACTTTATCGTTTTCTGATGTTTGAACTTACTCGGTCGCACTTGAAAATTTCATGCCGATAAATGAAGGACTTAAAGTTTCTGTATACATTTCCATTCCTGTACCTCTCAGATAGTCATTCCACTTTTGCATTTCAAGTCGTTCTGGCGACTATCAATTATTCATCAATCAATATAGAAATTTAATGATTTCAGTTTGAAATTCAAAAGAAAAAGTTTTTGTTTAATTCCCTAGTTGTATAAATTCAATGGAAGCTTCTTTCATGACAAATAAAAACTCAAGACAATATATGTAAATAGGATGAATTAGAAAGAAAGTAAACTTACAGTTTTGAACGATCTCATGGCAAACAAATTGGCCATCATTGTTGAGAAACCAGGTGCTAAACAACTCTGAGCAATGAAGCCTAATTTTAATTCTGCTAAACAAATAACATCATCACCCTGTTTCCAGTCCCAAGATGGAATATTTAATAGATAAGCCTACATTGATGATGACGGTTGTTGTGTTAAAGAAAAAAAGAGAAATGAATATAAAAATGTTCACCTTATTGTGGTATTGCATAAGTTGAATAATAACGCGAATGTCGTCACTGTAATTTTTGATTGAAATGACACGCATTATGTTGGCAGCATCTTCAGCATCAGGATCTTGACAATATTTATTTGCTAACACTAAACAGGCATCAGCTTCATGAACCTGAAATTATCACAAGTCAAGTTAGTATAAAATTTGTATGCATGAAAATGTTTACAAGAGTTCAGCTTTGGTGTTAAAACGCTTCATGAATTTTTTTCTTAACGTCACAAAGTTAAACTTTTCTAGTTGTATGTACAAAAATTTACTGGAAAAACTCTTCATTTCATGCAAGTGTCGACTAAGTACGTAATACTCTTCAACTCAAATGCTACACTTCTACAAGTCATGCTTGGGATTTGTTATTACAAACTTTATGCTGTTGTTGATCTACGTTTAAACATGCCTTTAATTATGATTATTGACGTGAAATGAACAAACAAGTGAAAAGTTTTAATTTTTAAGATATTTTGAAAAGTTTTCTTATTATTTTTAAATGTTTTGATTACAATTTTCCAGCATATTTATGAAAAGAAAAACTTACAGTATTGATTTGTGGTAGTTTCTTTTTTTATTGTAATTGTAATTAGATTGATTAAGGAGGTGATAGAAAAAATATATGTGACGGTTATTTGAAAAGTGTGTGAACTTACCCTCAGAATGGAAGGGATAGAAAAGAATTTTAAAGGAAAATTGACTTGAAACCTAAATTGGAGAAGGGCTGTGAAGAGACTTAACTAAGTTAACTCGGTGACTAAAATCAGGCCTCGTATATAAGTCAATTTCTGAGATGCCCTCCCAAGTGATAACTAAATATCGTAAAAAGGTTTCAACATGTTTATGTACACTAGGCGATCATAGATATATTCATTTTGTAAATATATTTATGCAATAGCATTATCGGCACATCAACTGAGTGTATGAAACTCAAAGAAAAACAAAAACAAGAACATAAAATAAATGATAGCGTTATTAGCGTACGAGGACAGAGTTAGGGATGAAACGTAAAGTATAATCATCAATCCAAAAGAATAATACGGACATCATCAGTTAAGGTTTATACAGGTCTATTATTGGTTTCTCACAATTTTTAACTGTTTGGTTTTTGACTCAAGGAAAACATTTGATAGTTGGTTATAAATCAAACAAGTGTTTATTACCAGTTTCACAATAAACAACAAACACCCATTTAAGTGTCATTACAATTTTTTTCAATGTTCGCACACAAAATCATGTGCTACTGGTGATGAAAAACAATTGTAATTGCACTTAATTTAATTTATTATATTTATTTATTTCTTAATTAATTTTAATTTTTGTTTTGTGAACCATTCTTGTTTATTCTTTACCTTGACTCGTTGTAAATCAATTGGGTTCATAATTGTTCCTTGAAAGAATTCCACGGTTGTAAAATGACGCTTGAATAGACCTTCCAACTCCAAGTCAGGCGGTTTTCTTTAAGTTTTGAGTCAAGTTATTTTAAAGATAACAAAAAATGTTTTTCATAACATTTTTAAGTTCGTTGAGTTCAGAAATTGTTTGTTTGTGTTTTCAAAGGGAAACATTTTGAATTTTGTTTGTTTAATTTCATAATTAGTTAATTGGATGCCAGGATCAACAATAGTAAAAGAATAAACATGAAAAAAAGGAAGAAAAAAAATTAAATTGTCATTTAAAGAATCTCTAAAATTGCTCCGTTTATGTATATAAAAAATAAGTTTATCATGATTCTCGTTAGGTTTGTTTACGATGTTCTTGATATTATATGTTGGTAGGAGCTCCTGATATCTGGCGTTGCTATGTGATCGTACAAAAATCATCTGAGTGGTAGTTTAAAGTTTTGTGTTGAAAATATAGATTGAACTTTAACTATAAATATGCTGTAACATTTTATGCGAAGTCAAAACATATCTTCGGAATGAAGAAATGTTTGCATTTCGCATTGTGTTAGATTTTATTTAATATTTTTCGTTTAATCTTCTAAAATGTTTAATATGTGAAAGCCTAACATGCAAATATTTGAAAATTTAAATTAATCTAAAATGTTCTAAGAAAAGAAAAATCCGAAAAAAATTCAAAAGCTCTCTCTATGTATGAATATTTAAGAAGTAAAAGTGAATCTTTTATAAAATTGATAAATATTTCACATCTTTGCTTATTCTGCCCACAAAAGCTTTTGGCTTTTTGGTAAAATAAACATGCTTGCCAATATTCAAGAAACTTTAAGTGGAACTTGAAGAAGTAGGAAAAGGTTCAGAGACTGTCAGAAATTTCTTTTTTTTTCTATGAGAACGGAAAGCTTTGAGTATTAAATTGAAAACTCATATGGTAGTTACTTGATATATGAAACATTTGAGCTTTCTACAAATTTAACAAGATTATGCAGAAAATCTTTCCTAATGTCGTTTGACTGCAGTCTAAGCTAGAGAATAACAAATTCATGTAAACTTGTTTAACTTTTCTTCTCTTTTAAATAAATTCCATTCATAAACGTCCAAATGATGTCTTCCAATTTTATAAACACATATAACAAATAAAAAACATTTCTGCATAATCTTGAATCACTACCAAAGGACGTTAAAAATAAATTTCTTGACGAATAAGTATGACAGCAATGTCTTAAAGAAATTATTTATATTGTCATTCAAAAATAAAAACGTAAAATCATTCCACATATTTACAAAACTTTGAAAATATTCTTCTTAAGTAGTTTAGAATAATTGACAAAAAAAATGATGCAGCGTTTAACGTGATATACAAAGTAGAAAAAAGATGCTGTTAAGAGATACCAGAGAGTTGCTTAATACCTTGACACGCTCCAAATCGACAGCATTCATCATAGTGCCTTGAAAAAACGCCACGGTTGTGTAATGACGTTTTAACAAACCTTCAAGCTCCAGATCAGGCTCCTTTCTATTATATTATGATTATCACATATTCACGAGTTATTATTTATTAATTTTCTTAACATATTCATCAGTTGATTTATTATATTCAATTATCAATGATTAATGCTTGAATTATCGTGGAAGTATTAAATTATATTTGAGAGAGTAAACAGCAAACTTACCGATGTAAAAATACAACTTCCACGTCCACATCTTCTCGATCCTCGTGTAAAAAATCTTTCAGGAAATGTGAGACCGACTCGTATGTTATATGCCCACAGACGACGATATGTCTAATGTTGAAATTCAATTACATATGTCATATTTGATGATGAAAATCGATCACGTAATTTAATATTTAGAAGCAAGTGCCAGATTAAGTTGATTGATGACATAGACATTGATTTGATGATAGCGCGACGGATATAAAAAGAGAATAGAATATTAGATTTCATTCTTGAAAGATTTTCTCTTATCAAAACAGTTTAATTATTTCAGCCAATTTACAGACAGATGCATTCGCAATAATTATGCAAATATTGAATGCATCATTATCGCATTTCATGCACCTAAAACGGGTCGTTTATTTAAGGCTTCAAACAAAAGTTATCTCATGGAGGCCAAAATTAAAAATTAAAATAAACTTAAACAGGTTTTAAAGTAGTTTTTCTTGTAAAAAAAATGTCAATTATATTTGTATTTATATTTTGAGAGGGATAATGAATGATAAAATATGTTCTGAATTAATATATAGTCTGTTATCCATCATATATAATTATGTAAAGAAAAACTATTAAAATATATTATTCAACTTTAAAAAATATTAAAGAAGTAAAAACTGTGAATTTTATATGAAACATCAATGAGATTTGTTTTAACCAACCAGATGATATTTTGTTTAAATATTCAAAGGAAATGTGGGGAACGCGACAGCTGCATTTGCTTAAAATCGTTTTCTGTAGTCGGAAAACCTCTTTGATGTTTGCATTTAGATTTCATTCCGAAAAAACCAAACGTTATGCTCACACAATGTTGTCAAAACTTGCAATGTTCTCTACTTTGATGCAAACTACGAATAAGTAAAAACTGTATTTACAGCATTCTCATTTCTCCGCATAGGTTGATTAAAAGTTTAAAGTATTTAGTATTAGATAAGAAGTTCATCTACAAGTACATTCCATTACAAAATCTTTACATGCAATCAAAATAAAAGCAATGAGACAGGAATCTTCCGATTTAAATAGCTGACGTGTTGGGAACGAAAATTAATCACGATTTATCATCGGAAAATTCAAATATCTAAATCGATTCAAAACTTTACACAATTCTTCTTTAACGTTGAAAGTTTTGAATCGACACAAATGAATGTTTTTTGTTTTGGTTTTGGCGAAAATTTTAAAACTTAATTTCAGTTAATTTTCAACTACAGGAGATTTTGTTTTTGTACAAATAACTTTTAATTCTTTTATATTTTTTATTCCGATTTACCATGAACGGGTGCAAATATTTCAACATGTAATTCTTTTCTTTTTTATTTTTTTCTACTGAATTAAATTTGGTTAAGTTTCTTATTCTTTTCATCGATCAATTAATTAATTTACAGCTCATAAATTTACGCACATTATTTAAACGACATCATTTCGTTTCAATCCTTTTGCCTTCGATAAATAGATAGATAAACATTAAAAACTTCGTAAGGGTGAAAGTTGGCTCATTTCAAACAAGTCTTTGAACTAAGTTGATTGATAAACGCAGATGTGAACAAAAATAATTTACGATTGTTTGAAATGAGTTTCAATCTATGAATATCTAAAATAAATATACAAAACTTTTATAAGTATTCACAATACTTTAACGAACTCCAAAATGGATTTCTTTTTTTTTTTTATTAAAGTTAATTTTATTTACAAAAACTTTTTAACCATTTTGGAATCCTAAAGTTTTCAAAGTTTTTCTTAAATCAACAAATACAGGAATTAACAATTAAAAAAATCTATTGATATGTGAACTCCTAAACTCTTCTATTTTAAATTGTCAAATCCTAATTTTCGTGTGTTGGGACTAATAATGCCTTTTGCCACGCATTTTCATTGACATTTTAAGTTCATAAAGACACAAAATTTGCATACTAGTTGTTCGATTGATTGAAAAGAAATTATCAACTTCGTGAATTCTTTACAGATAGCATAGATAGAACTACTTGTAGAACACAACATATAACTTATTATTCACAGTTTAGTCTCATATCAACAAGCTCTTTAACTGATTTTGTAGCTGATGGTTGTTGAAATGAGAATTGCATTAATTCTTCACAAAAGCTGGTACATTCAAAGCCTTTCCTTTCACTTGACATATCTTTTTTCATTTAGCTTAATTCGTCAGTAGAACTGCTTCAATAAAAAACACTTTCATTAACTTAAATACGAAGGCGCACAGCGGACATCACTCATCTATAAACATTCGAGGGTTCACAATAAGGACGACAGTTTTCTAATAGTATAATTGCTACAAGTAAATCCTAGAGAATGTCACCGATTGCTTTCTATTGGAAAGGAAATTCAAAAAAGCAATCGTTTCCATTGTAAAAATAGTTCTTTTGTAAGTTTTTCTAGCTATTAGTTCTGAAGAAGAATGTAGAGAGTTAACACCTAAAGAGTATTATTTTTCAATTTTAAATCACATCAAAGAAAATTAAAAACCAATTTCATTAAGAAACAACAACATCAACAAGAAATCATATTTTCATAAGATTATGCCATGACATGAATTTGTAACAAAAAAGAAACATTGATAAGAAACAAAGATAACATAATGAAAGGTAGAGAACAAAACAACGAAAGAAAGATTGTGTATTAGAGCAAAGTCACAGATACATGAAGTTTAGTGTAGCAAATTAGAGTATAAGTTATGTCAACTTCAATATTCACTTTTTTTTACTTTTTTTTTACTTTGCTCTTGTGTTAAAAATTTAGAACATAAAATCGAATTAGGTTTTTCAGAAAAGAATATAACAAAAAGATGTGACCATGATTGTGTTAGGAGTGTAATGTGTGATTGATTCAATTAAGTATTTGTTTCTGTTCTTTTGTTTATTAACACTTCTCACCTTCGCCCTCTCTCATTTTTCAATGTTCCCCCATATTTTGGTCTCGTTCCAATCAAATCAATTATCTCTGGTATGCAACTTGCAAAAATTGCCTAAAAAATTTATTTTTGGGTTGTGAATACAATGAGAATGTAAATTTTCTTGTACGTTTATGCTTTAAGGATTTTGTAGTTGTTGAGGTTTTTAATTTAAATTTTAAAATAAAATATCGAATGAAAATGAACTTGGAACATTTTCTCATCGTTTTCTGTTTCTTTTTTCCTTTTTGTATCATCATTACGGTGTTTATCGGTGGATGATATGAAATCAAATTTGTAAAATAATTAAAAAAAATGAAGAAAACTTTTAACTATTTAATAATAGATACATGATCCACATCATTACAATGGAGAATCTTAAAATAAATAAAAGTTTCTGTTGCGTAGTCTCTCTTAAAGATTATATTAAAATAATTATCCTGGTTTGTGTTCTCCACATAGTGTTTTTCTTATGAATTACAATAATCGTGTTTCTCACTACTTGATAGAAAGATATAAGGTATTAATTATGTTATTATTATAAGTTAGTACCTAAATTATTAAAATATGTGTACAAAGATTAAATATTTTCATTAGGTGGCAAAATTTTATGTTTTCTATGTCCAATTATGAAACATTTTGATCATATTTTTGTTAACATTTCAGTCTTGACGCTGCATAAAAGGCGCTCGATTTCTTGGATCTAAAAGCTACTCAACTCTATATTCTAAACAAATTCTCTCATGTGATCTTTTCATATTTTTGTACGTAAATTTAGATTTATTACGATTTCATGGATGCTCATTTTGACATCCTTCTTGGATTTCAATTAATTTTTTCTTTTCTTTAACGTTTTCAGTTTTAAAATTTTTCTTTTCTTACGAAGTTGTGCGGAATTTGTAAAAAAAATTGGATTGAAACTAATTGATTCAATTAAATATTTCTAGGAAAACTATTAGTTTGAATCTGAGAATAAAACTGATTTAGATAATGAATGTATAGAAAAAAACTAGAAATTGGTGAAAATTTTAAAATAAAAGAAAAATCGTCAAATCCTTTTGATGTTGCAATTTTGTCTAAAAAAATTTTGACGATCAATCCATAAAATGTTATCAATTTTTTGCAAGCATTCGTGGCACTGTCAAAAGTGTGGAAACGAAACACCATCAATTCAAATCCAAATACAATGCAATGTAAATGTTTTTTGCCAGTGCCCTCATACTCTAAATAACTTTATGAACAAATTTTTATGGATGTGATCAGTTAAATGCGTGGCTGCGGCAAACAGGCTGTGCAAGCAAAAATAATTTCATTTTTAATTTGAACAAACTCTCATTATTATGGTAAAAAATCTACTATTAAATAAATGTAGTATCGTCAAACAAAATCAATTCTCATAACCGTTAAATGGCAGATGATGAAAGGGAAGAATAAGGACTCAAATGGATTAAAAACTAAAACTTTAATCGAACAACAAAAGAATGTAGAATCAAGAAAAATAAATTTGTTAATTTGTATTTCATTGTGATAAAATTCTTTTTGTTTTCAATTCGTTATTTTTTTGATCATCAATTTCCTAGCAATGATGGATGATGCTATGTTGTATTCTAAATGATTCTCAAACACCTAATTAACATGTCAACTTAATAAACAATAAAAAACAAACTTTATGAACGTTTTAAATGCTTTTTTATGTAAATTAAAACTTTTGACTAAATCGTGTTTGAAACATAATTTTTACATGTTTTAAAAGTCATCCGAAAGACTATAAGATCAAATTAAATGTAGCAAATTGAAAGAGGGTAGGAAAGTTTAATAAACTTATCGTTCAACGCGTTTATGAAAATTAAACCAAGTATTTTGTTCTGTTTTGCTTATTGTTTTTGAAAGAGCTGAGATGAGATGCCAAGAAACCAATGCCTTTATGTCATATTATTATCCTTTTTGAAAATTATAAAATTTAATTTATCAATTTATCACATAATTTATAATAAAGTCGATGAACAAGGTTGTCGTCAACCAATTTGCAAGGTGTAAATTGTCTCATGTAAGTTGCATGAAATATTCTTTCAATCCAATTAATCTGATCTGGCAAATTGTTTGACTTTTTTTTTGGTGACCGTTACAGATAATAAAATGTTTTAT
>CVRI01000021.1:64860-204352 GCA_900005825.1 Clunio marinus | reverse complement strand
CGAGCAATTATTTTGCTTTTCACTGTTGCTACTGCTACCCTCGGATCACGTAATTACCTAAGTCAATTTAACAGAAAGGTTTTCTCGATTTTTCTATATTCCTTAAATATAGCAATTTAGGATGCGTTCTTTAAACATGAAGGAACAGCAGGCCGAATTGTTGGTGGATCTGATGCAAATCTCGGACAATTTCCTTATCAAGCATCACTTCGAATACCAGTTACAGACACTTCTGTGGTGTTGTAATCATAAGTGATAGATGGCTTATAACAGCAGCACATTGTATTGTAAACGTAAGACTACTTCCAGTTAATGTTGTAGTTGGATCACATCTTTTAAACTCAGGAGGAATTGTACATCAATCTAGTCGTCTTGTACCTCATCCTGAATATAATGCAACATGGATTTCAAACGAGTGAGTATAATAAATCATTTTAATAGGCATTAAGTGAAAAGTCATGGAAAAAAATATTCCCAGTGTTGGAGCAGTTGAAACAGCAACTACAATAGTATTTACTACATACGTACAACGAATTGAAATGGCTTCTGAACCTACTTCTGGTGGAGTTAATGCTATTGTAAGTGGATGGCGTGGAACTACAGTCGATGGAGGTCCAGCTCCTGATAATTTACAATGGCTGAGAACAACAACTTTAACAAATAGTGATTGCAGAGAACGACTCGGAGAAAGTGCTGGATTTGTGTTTGATCATAAAATTTGTACTTTAACTCGTGCTGGGGAAGGGATTTGTCAAGGAGATTCTGGTGGCCCTTTGGTTGTCGATAATAAAGTTATTGGGATAGTATCATGGAATACTCCGTGTGCTCGCGGACTTCCCGACGGATTCGATCGTACGTATCGTATTTTCGTCAATGGTTTCTAGAGATTACTGGAGTATAAATTTGTTTAAACGTTATCAACAAAGAATTTAATAAAATTGATAAAGAATAAAGTTCAAATTGAATTATGACGAAGTGACTTGGTTTTTTCTGATATTTTAAAATTACAGAAAATTCAAGTAAATTGATAAATTAATAGCAAACTGTACGTAACGCTTTATATATTTCAAAATTTTTCAGAAGCGAAAATTGAAAAAAATGAAACCCCTCTGAGATTTTCAAATTTAACGATTTTTATCAATTTATTGAGATTTCTTTAGTGTGCATAATTTCAATTGAATGTGGATCATAAAGCATAAAAACATATTTTTCTAATTATAATAATAATTAATTTCTAATTATTAATTTCTATAGTAAAAAATCTATATTACGTAGCTATAATTTTTAATTATGATTACAAATCTTTCATATTTATGGAATTAAAGTGTTGCTTTTCAGGGCTAATAAAATCTTATTCATTTATCACGCAGATTAGGAAAATGTTTTATGTTTATATCTTTTTCTAGTGCGAATACTGATGAGTTGTTAACTTTCCTAGGTAAGAAGAAACAAGATTGTACCTAAAAGGTGGCGTCATTGATAATTTCATTTTAAGTCTGAATGTTTGACTCAACATAAAGAATTAAATTTTCTTTTCATATTAAATTAAGTAAATTTTACCTGATTGAATATCTCATAAAAAAAACTATATGTGATCAAAGTACGTTTTCATCTTTTTTGCAAGTTATATAAAATAACATAATTTATTTCTTATTTTTTAATTAATTATGCACGGAAAAGATCTTCTATACAATCTTTCTAATTCAATAAAATAAAAATGATTACAAAAGAAAAAACATGTAAGATGTAGTCAAAAGTATTCATTTAAGTTTAACTAATATTTTGGAAAACGAAGAAATAGATGAGTAATAATAGATTTGCAAACAGTAATCAACCAATTGTTAGTTATTAGACTTGTAAAAACGTTTTACAACACTTAAATCAAAATCTATTCAAATCTCTACCTAACATATTATTCAACTTACTGTGAACATTTTTCACGATAATTACACATTTTTGCATTTTTAAGTTCCAAAATTCAAACAATAGAGAAAAAAGTTATCATTTAAGAAATAATTTAAAGTTGCATAGAGTGACTTGGTTTTGTATCTGTTATTTTATTGTAAACATAAAAAACTTTAATTGGATTTAAATGAATGAAAGTAAAACTTAGAGTTTAACCATACAATTTTCTCCCCGTGCTTGTTAGAAACATTGGAAATATTTTGTATTGTGAACGAAGGTAGCTTGAAAATGAATCAAAGAAAGCCACAAAGCGTCAGGTTCAATGTTTTTATTTCCGGGTATGCTAAGGCATTCCGATCTTAATTGATTTCGTTTATGCCCGATACATAAAGTAACCACCTGATCAAAAACACTTGAATTTTATTCAATGTTGTTTAACTTTTAAAATCATGCATTAATTCAATCAGATTAAGTTCCTTCATTATTTCAGCTTCACTCAAAACAAGTTTGGTTTTAATCTGTTGAACTTTAATTATAAATTTCTTAAGCAAATTAAAAGAAAATTGTAATTTCTTTATTTATAAAGTATATTTAACCAGTTAAATTTTGTTTAATGAACTATTATGAAGTTCCATCGACCTTATCTGTTAGATATTTAAATACAAGTTTAAGCATTATAAAAAATATTGTTTTGCTCTTTATAATCAGTCAATATCGATACTAATATCAATCATATTCCATCATTATGCTATTAGCATACCTTTAATTTCATATCAGCAATCTCGAGACGTCTGAAAATATTCGCTTATTCATAAATTAACTCTCTCATTTCTCTCCAATTTCTTTACCATTTCTTTTATTTTCTCATTCTAAACTTTTCTTTCGCTCAACAGCGATTTCATGAAAATTTTATGTTTATTATTCAAAGTCTGTTGATCAAGTGCAGACAGTTTGATGCAGCAAATTGATCGATTCGGATGTAGTTATTGTGAAGAAAGTTATTCAAAAAGAAAATTGCGTGCCTAAAGATTTACATAAAAATATATTTATAAAGTGATAAAGTTTAGAAATTATTTGTAAAAAAAAATGAAGTGTCAGGTAAATAAAAAAATGGGACAAATGCAAAAACATCTTAATAGTGCAAAGATTTAAATGAGTGCAATGCAATAATGTAGGCTAGTAGAGAATCATGTAGAAAAACAGAGAAAATAAATACAAATGCGATCCAGAACGTGCGTGAAATGTGGAACAACAGACGGAAAGCGACATTAGTGATTGTAAAGAACCGTTCGCGTCAGTTTCAAGCAAAGCCATTGATATTCTTTCTGCACTTTCAAACCGTAAAATAAAAGAAAATCATTCAGTTGAAATTCGAAAAATCCATTTATCAAGATGCAATTAGGCAGTAGATATTCAATGACCGTTCAAATGCTCTATAAAATAGAAATTAAATAATTTCTAATTTATATTTAGTATCGGATTTTCTAAGTTTCTTCAATTAAAATATCTATAATAAAATCGATGACTTGACGAAAATTGCCTTCGTAGTTATTAAAAATGTTAAGATAATGTTAAAGAAAAACGAAAGGAAATCTATCAAGATTTGTTTTGATCAAGGTTCATTTAAGTATTACTAATGAGATGAAATATTTTGGGAACAAGTTAAAGCTAAAAACTTTCAGTTTCGAATAAACTAGTTGAACCCACTAAAATCAAATAGACGTCTCAAAACTTTGAAAGTATTAAATGTCAGTAAAGCTTTCAATGAACGCATTTAAAATTGATCGCGAAATTTCAGTGATTAGTAAGCTGCCATAAAATTAATACCGTGAATATGGGATCAATTATCATTGGATAGCTGCAAATTAAAATTTGGAACGGTAGATACCTGTTAAATCTAATATAGTCGAGAGCTTTGTCGAATTTAATTGAATTTAAATTTTTTTCTTAGGCTATTGTATGAAATCGGAACGATAAAATCAGTTTAATCTGTTAAAAACTTCCTCGATATCTGATATGATCTCCACAAGTGTCTTTAATTCAAATATCTGAAAAAATTCTTTGATTTGTCTTTACATTGCCGCTAAGTCTTCCCACTTAAAAATTTTCTTGATATCTTTCATGTCAAAATGTGAAATGTCATAAAAAAAGAAAAGAAACAATTGAAATTAATGAAAAGTGAAAACTGCAATTTCTTATGTAAAAAAATGCTTTTGACGGAAGTCTAACTGCATTATCAGTAATTTAGAAATTAAATTAGATATTTATAATGCATCATATTATGGCTGAAAGCATCCACGAGACACAAAAGGAAAACGTGTATTTAACACTCGATTGAACAGCATTTCGTCATGAAAATACATTTTTTGTTAGAAGCGTAAATAGAAGTTGATAAAATAACAACAAAACAAGTAAAACAAAAGTTTCTAAATATTTAAAAGCTTTTTCGTTTACATAAGTTGATGTAAATAGTTGACACGATGTGAGACACATTTGTTAATGAAAACCTATTCACGATCAAGGATTTTGAGTCCAAATAGCGAGTTAACAATCAAATAAGCGATATTTTGACAGTTTCTACAAGCTGCTAAAATTCGTTTATATCAACGAAAATATTAAAATTTCACTCCAATGAATCTGAAGCGTGCTGTGCATTAATTAACTTCGAATTAAACGACCTTCTTTCAAGAAGAAAGATTTATTTTCATAAAGCAACTAACACTTTAATTGAATAAAGTAAAAAGTAAAAAAGAAAAGAAATTGAAAACATCGATTAAACCAGTCGATCTGGAATGTGTAATTCAATAAGCGATTAGTCAGTGGCATGCTTTGCACATTGCTGTGAAACTAGTTCTATGTTGTGACGATCAATGAATCCCCAATTTGGCAAATATTTTAAAAACTTTTCTCTTTCATCATCAGATAAATTTTCTCGTGCGTTTTCTCGTGATTTGCTTCTTTGGATTAAATTATGTTTTGTGTGAGCCACCGAAGAAAATGCAAAGACCGGTTGTTGTCAAACAATGGCCAATAAACCGAAATGCAGCCCAGATTCGTGCTAACGGGATGATGCTTAACCTTCGAGGTTCTGGAACTGCTAATATGTTCTCTAGATTACCAGCTCCTGGAATGTTCGTAAAGACAAACTCACCATTCCGGTTTGCAATCCCAATGCGACCAAATGAAAGGCCGATTAAGTCATCGTTATTGTCTTCTCCTTCATCTCATGTATTCTACAAGTCTAATTTCCCATCGCAAGCTGCAGCTTTAAAACGACCATTTCCACATCATTTACCATCAACTGGAGCATTTAAATTTTCATCGCCAACCCACAAAACAGCCATAAAATTCCAAGTCGCACCACCCGTTCCACTTAAATCTAAGCCAGAGTATGTTTATGAGAAGGTGAACGTTCCAAAGTTTGCTGATCCAATTCGATACGGTGGTGGTCATGATAGCGCTATTCACACAATTCCAGCACCGAACTTGAGTCAATCACATGACAAATCACCAATTCCAGATCCACTTGGTAATAATTTAAATACACAATTTGATTCTGATCTATCTAAATTTTCTGCTGCCGCATTTTCTCAAGCTTTTATAAAACCGGTAAGAAAACTTAAGTTTGACTTTTTAAAGAAATTGTTTCACCATTAAACTCAAAATAGATTCATCAATACCAGGTTCAAGAAAACAACAACGACGTAACTATCAAGAATACTTTGACTGGTCATAAAAGTTATTTCGCACCTGATAACGATCCAAGTATCAGACCTCCAGTTCTCAACCCCATCGATGATCCATTAAGCACTCCAAGTGACGGAAAACCAAAACCAGCTGACGTTCTTTATCAACAAAATTTAGACTTTGGTGCAGCGCCATTAGTTCAATCGCAGCAATTCTCTGCTGATCCTTTTGCGTTTCCTGTGACATCACAACCGCAACTTCAACAATATCATCTTCAACAGAGTACCATGATGAAGCAAGGATATCCATTAGCATCATTAAACCCGACTTATCTTGTGATGCAATCGAACAATCTTTTGGGTCAACATCAGCAACATTTGGGGCCTCAATTATTCAGACCAGAAAACGGTTACATTGACACTTCTTCGAATGGACAACCTGGTTATGATGTGACACATTCTTATGATTATACAAAACCTCAACAAGTTGCCAGTTTAGGACAAATTTATTCAGCGCAAAAAGATCAAATTAGTCAACTCGAGCATTCAATATCATCAACTCAATCGCCATTAACAGCATTGACTTTCATTCATCACGATGAAGCAGCGTCACAAGACAATCCAGCTTATTCACAAGTAGTTGAACCGAAGCCAAATCATTATCAATATTCACATCAAAATTTTATCGATTTACCAGAAGAACATTTGTCACAAAATGACATTCAAAATCTTTTAAACTATAATAATTTGTATCAAGATTATTACAATCAAAGGCAAATAGAAAACGATGTCATTTTGAGAGAAGCCCAAGAAAGTTTAAAAGAAAAGTTAAACATCCAAAAACAGCAAGAACAAACAGCTTACGATTTGCATCAACTTGTGCAACAAGAAACTTACCATCCACTGAGAATTGTAGTTCCCGATGAAGAACATCAGGTAATTGAGTCTTCATAAAAGTAAAAAGGGAAAGTTTATTAATTTAATTCTTTACAGTTCCAAAAGAGAATTGACGATGAAGCTCATTCGTATGAAGAAGACGAACCCGAAGAATTTGAAGACGATGAAGAATCAAATGAAGAAAGTAACGAGAATGAACATTATGAGTCCAGTAATTCAAATCATTCATCATAATCGATTATGAATCAATTTTTAATTTATAATTTAAATTAATTTTTCTTAGTTTTATGTAAAATGTAAGTAATCTATTTGTATGGATGGAAAGTCCATTAAGGAAATAAATTTCAATCTTTAACAAAAAAATATGTTCGCATGATCGCATTTAATTGATTTAAGCAAAGACAACATTGTGATTGTCAAGATAAACTGAATGTTCTGTTTCCAGCTTATCAACATTTTAGATTTCAAAGTTTGTGGTAAGTTTTATGTTTTGTATCTTTAAAATTTGTAATATTTTTTTATCATTTTTTTGTATGATCGAAGAATTAAAATTTTTCTGTTTTGCTCGAATGCAATAAAATTTAGATAAAGTGATACTCACATTAAGGTATTCAAAGAATATTTTTCTACGTATAAATAAGGATAACCACGAATTTAATTCAAATTTGTTTGCAGTGAATATTTGTAACAATATTTTACAATTTCCCGCTACTTTTACTTCTCTACCCCTTTCATGACAGTCAGACAATCGGACGTTATAACTTTAATCAACTAAAACAGAAGTTAGCATATTTCTACAGAAAATATTTTTGCCGAAATGCCGAAACGAAAATCAAGTAAACCAAAGCAAACTATTGCTCAAAATAAAAAGGAACAGCTCACTGTAACTCAAATAGAAACGGACTACATAACTGATGTAAGTGTATACTCATATATTGAAGAAAATAACACCAAATCATAAAATTTACTTAAACGTTTGTTTGTTTACATTTTTTAGCTTTCTAACAAATACTGGTCACTCGATAAATCGCAGAATGATCTTCTTCCATACGATGCAAAAATTGTAGAAAAAGTCTACAATCAGGAAATTTCAAGTGGTGACTCTCGCCGTATCATGATTCTCGAATTTAGTCGATATTTGGAAAATTATCTTTGGCCAAACTTCGGTGAAGAATCAACATCGGCTCATGTTATGTCTATTATTTTCCTCCTGAATGAAAAGTTTCGCGAACGCATAGAAGTTTGGAAAGTTTTCGAGAAGAACTCAGATAATTTTGCTCTTCTCTTCAATGAAGTTCTACGCAAATGTCTTGAAAAAATTGACATCGTCAAAGCAACTCCAGCAAATATTCGCGAGCAAACAGCATTACTCATATTTCTAAATCATTGCTTCAACAGTATGGATGTAGAATTATGTCGTGAGCAAGCTAAGAAGTTAGTGTCACTCTCAATGTGGTCGTGTTTGCAACCGAAACGTCGTGATCAGGAGTTGAATTCGATTCCAGAGTGGAAGAAATTTTGGAAGAAGCTCATGAAGAGAGACAAACCAGAAATGAAAGAAAAGCTTGAATTTGAAAGGCATTTTTTACAGGTAATGTGATTATCATTCATTCATTCATAATTACATCCCACAACTTACAATTTTTCTTCTCCTTTCAGAATCTTATAATTAAATTTCTTAACATCTTGGAATCAATTCCCGAAGAGGGAAAAATCAACAACGAAATTGTTCGCTATTGTGAGAGATTCCTCGAATTCCTCATTGATTTGGAGGCATTGTTACCAACACGTCGCTTCTTTAATACAGTTCTTGATGATTCTCACATTGTTGTTCGTTGCTTTATCGCACCGCTGACAAAAAGACCAGAAGGAAAACTTTTTTCTCAGGTGAGCTTCAAAAATTATTTATTAAAACAATTTTATATGCTTAAATAAGTACAAACTTTATTGCAAACTTATTTGATTCGGTAAAAGCAAGAAAAAATGATTAAAATCATAAAAGTTGGAAGATTTCATGAGATTCTTGGGAATGTTTATATTTTTGGAGTATTTGAAGTAATTTCTAGTTGTTTAATAATTGTTTCCATTCATGTAAGTTAGTTCATCGCCGTAATTCCAATCAGCACCAGATGTGTGCGTTACTGCCTCGTTGTAACAACAAGCTTTCTTTAGAAGAAAACTGACATGTTTCTGTCGGATAATGCAAATATAAAATAATATTGGTGCTTGAAGAAAATTCGTAATTATGTGAATGTAAAGTAAGAAATCAGTTTTAAGCCACGATAAAATGAAGAAAACCCAGGCGACACTCATTGTAATGAATATTAAGATGAACATTATAAAACTGCAATTGAAAAGAATTATTAGTGAAATATTTCAGATGATTATAAAACATTATCTTACTTGCTCTTGAGTTTATTGTGAATTCTTCCATATGAATTGATTCTGTTCATTACTTTGAGTGTTGTCACATAGAAAAATAAATTAATAATGACAATGAAAGCAATTGGAGTGAAGAAAACTGCCATTCCAAGCCAGCCAATTGTCTCTTGGTCTTCAAACAAATATTGTTTCTTAATTGTTCCTGTGTCTAAGAAATAATGTGCGAAGACAGCAAGAATTGATAGAAGAAATGTCATTCCCCAAGCATAGCTTGAATACCAGCAGTATTTCCGTCCATCTGTGACTCTCAAGAAAACATTTCTTGAACGAAAAGTCTTCCAAATGTAATATCCCATACTGTTAAGCCAAAAGAATGCGCCCAGCATGCTCACATAAAGAATCGTATCAGCAATAAGAAAGCTGACGTGATTGCCAAACTCGGTAAAGATTCGAACAAGATCAGCTGCTTGACTTATGATTAAGCAAATTGTGATTGTTGTGACGATATTTCCAACTAAATCTCTTAGAGTTGGTAACACAAAATAGATTATTGCAATAATCAGTAAGATAATCATTGAAAGTCCATGAAAAATTGGATTGAGAACTTTTCTCAGTAAGAAATCCGTGTCGGTCCATCTAAGAATCTTCTCAGGCGAACAGACATAAGCAAATTGCCAACTCTCTTTGGTATTGTTCGAAAAAACTGCTTTCTCGAGGCAATAATGCCCTTGCTCGAAATCGTGATAAAGAAATGCTCGTGTTCGATGTGTTAAAAGTTCAGTTACTTCTTCATAATCTTCGTCTTCATCAATCTCTTGATCTGCCACTCGATGGTTCTTAATGTAATGTCCAAGCTTTCCATCAGGGAACAAGAAAAGATAATCATGGTTCTGAAAGTGTCAAATATGAATTTATTGTTCAATGAAATGTGAGAAGATTTGAAATATTTACTTTTGGATCATGATAAACAGGCCATATCTGCATACTTCCACAATCAGGCTTTCCTATAAGAAACTTATACTCGTCAACCTTTACATTCTGCTTTCCTTCGTATCCTGTAAACACTGGAGACCATTCAGCTGCAATAATATGAGTAAAACATTAACAATCACACAGACAACCCTCTCGAAATCAAATTTCCAGATGGCTCAGATTTCATTTTTCTTTTATAAACATGAAACACTTACAAGTATTTGCTTCCTTAGCACTCGTACATCGTAAGTCGACGTAGATTTCAAAACTCTCACAACATTTATTTATTCTGACTTGGGGTTGTATGTCTTTATTCGGCGATGCATCAACTACGTCACGATGCACAGCTATGAAGAAGATTGTTACAATACTTGCTACTATCACATTGTTTTTGTTGTATCCATTTCTTTTTCTTTGCAAATTGCATCGCATTTTCTGTTTTCCTAGTACACATTCAATGTTTTCTTCTTGTTCCGCGTGCATAGTTGAAGCTTCACTCGACTCTTTGAGCATTTTTCTTCTTTTTCTTCTTTCCTTGTTGCTATTTATGAATAAGAAGAAAACAAATTTGCTTGTTTTGCTTGCTGTGTTCCTTTGACGTTTTCTGTATGTTTTCATAAAAGGAAGAAACAACTTTTGTTAAAACATTTTTTATATGATTGAATCGATTTATTTGTGGTGCAAAGCAATGTGGTTCGTTGGCCTTTATTTTCGTTATGTTTCTCAAAACGAAATTTTCTTTTTAAATTGAAGAAATTGTCTGAATTAACTCTCGCTTCCTGTCTTGTTTTATGTTTCATTCTATATTTATAAGTCTGACTTTGTTTTGCACATACTAATAAATGAAATGTGCTACCATGTGCTTTGACTTGCGCCTTTCCTTAAATACTTAATTCATTTCATATCGAATGCAAAATTGTGTTTCATTTTGTTCATTAGTTTCATGAATACACAAACGTTTTGTTGTTGTGACTTACACTTGAATAAATTTTCACACAAGAAACTCCGTGCTTATGACGTACATTTCAATGACAACGTTTTAAATACTAAAACTTGTGACTATTCTCATTAATTTGTTTCTACGGAAATCTCGTTTAGTCATTTTTTTGAAAATCTTTTCATGCATGAGTCATCTAATGCTTGTTTGAATCTCTTAAATCGATGGTTGAGTGTGTCACGTTGTGATGCTAGACGCTAACACTTTGTAAATATTAATCTTGCTTAGATACAATTTAAAATGATTGTGCCAACACAACTCAATTTGCATGATAAAACTCATATCGAAATATTTGAGTTCTTGTTATGTAAATTTCCAAAGAGATTTGCCGATCTAATAACGTATGAAACTTTCAACGGGAAGAGTCAAATTAAATTTTATATTACACGCTAACCGCACTTTTGTTCGGTATACATAATTTAAATGCGATTTGTTATCTTTGTGTGCTTTATTATTCCACTGCTTTGCAATTAAAATTATTTTTCTTTTGCTTCCATTTTTTTCTGTTTGTAAGACGAAATAAAAAGTTTTCGTTTTTAACACGAAAGTAGTTTTTTGTTTCTCTTTTTGAACGAATAAAACAAAGACCACATATTTAAACTGCAGCCAAAATAACTTTTAATAGAAGTCCAATGAACTTAAAACTTAACCGGCACTTCAGAGAGTCAGAACAATTTGCAGACAAGTAAAAGATATTAAGAAACGTTTTAATTGAAACTCAACTGATAAATATAAAGTAAACACATTTCGTCCCGACAAGCATTCGTTTGTTGAGAGATGATGTGATGAGATTGAACAGACAATTTATGTCTATACAAGACTCTTCATTAACGAATGTTCTTTTGCCAAAACTTTATTACAGCAATTTTTGCTACGTAAAAAACGCCGACACGAGACACAATTGTTGCTATTTTTATCTATTCAAAGGGGCATCTGCCTTAAAATTAAGTTTACCTCCACACTTGCACGTAATACCTGACTTGCTATCCGTTCAGGTATATTACTCAAAGTTTTATTTTCTATCTCTCTCTGTTGATCATTCGATTACGCATTAAACTTTGAAAAATGGTGAGCTCGTCACATTGCATTCAAATTAATCTGTTTCGAATCAAAACTTCTTTATTTATTTATATACATTCACTAATTCTTTTTCTGTTTCTTTAGTTTCTGGCTTATCAAGTTACAAAAAACTTTAAAAAATTCCAAAGCGTCTCTTCTGTTTTCTGAAATACACAGAAACGATTTAAACAAATGACTGATCGCGACTGAGTGTAAAATATAACTGAAAAAGAAAATAATGTTGTATTGTCGATGTTGAATGTTTCGTTTGCTAACACACACACATGCTTAAGATCATTCATGTTTTGCAGCATTAAGCAAACATTCTTATTCATTTTATCATGAACCAACTTTTTTCGAGATCTTTCACTTATTTTAAAACAACAATAGATTGTTACCTTCCAATGATATTTCATACAAAAAAGTTAACCATAAATTTTATGAGTAAATAAACTTCCTGAAAAGATTTATTCGAAGCTTAACACTTCTTTGAAGGAAGAGTCATAAACATCTTCCGACGTTATTCTCTGGAAAAGACCATTCTGGAAATAACTTCCTCCCACATTTAAGAAGTAATAAAACAACATTTCACTTAAAATATTTTCATTGACAGTTGATAATTTATTAGGATTAATTTTTACAATCAGTTGAATTTTTTTAACTTTCTTTCGAAGCCTTTGAGAGTAAAATAAAACAAGAAATTCTGCAATGAAATGTCGTCAAAGTGAAATCATATATTTTAACATAAAACGACGTAGTTGTGTCATAAATAGATATAAATATTGTACAATGATGTATCATAAATTAGAATTGAGAAAAAAAAGTTCTGAAACTTCTGTCATGTTTAAAAAGTGCTGGAGTTGTGCGGGTTAGCATAACTTAGAAGAATGTAAGGCGCGACTTCAAATTTGATTTTTGTTCGCTGCTCACATCAAGTTAATCTATTTTAAAGTTTTTATTATAAGATCATATTTTCCTTTGCCTGGAATAAAGAAAAGGAATATTTTATTCATGGGAAATCAAAACCAATTCCAATAAGTGTTTATGGTTCATCGCAAACACGAAAATCGATTCTTAAAACTTACCTTCATTTTCTAAGCAAATTTGTTCGTCATTTTCCACATCGGCCCATTTTGTTGGACATTTATAGCAACAAACTGTCTTCCCTGCTAGTTCTTTTCGTATTCTTTGACGCCAAATTATGAGAATGCAGAAAGCAAAAACGCCATGCAGGCAATTGAAGGCATCAACGATTATCCAAAGACTTTCTGTCGGAATATGGTCTTTGAACATGTAAGAAAGCACTTCTAAAAACCATGTTAAGCCACCAAGAAGAAAGAGTTTGAGGTACAAAATACATCTGCGAAAGAAAATAATGAATCATTTAATCAATTTTGCATGAAATTAAGCAAAGCAAATTAAATAAATTTACTTATATCGAAGAGCTTTTCTTGCGTCTGGTGAGATGTCAATCTTTGTTAAACACAAACTAGTCCATATACATAAAAATACGTTAAAGCCTAACATTATGGAAATTGGCAAATACACGTAAGTCCAGGATGGTTTCAATCCATTGACATCTTCACGATTATCTAGAATTAATTTTGTATTTGGAAATGTTTTCGTTCCAAATTGGAATAAACTTACTATCAAACCAACACGAGTCACTAATGATACGACTTTCTTCGTGCGGTTCCCCATAATGATGCATTCTAACAATTTCTGTCAACATTAATGGAACCGCCCAACCATAAATGTGATTAAACAAGTACCATGTGAATTCTCGGAGTTTTAAATGACGTAGACTGAGAATAAGAGTCAACATAGAAAGATATCCTTTAAATAGAATTTAAATTGAAATTTCTTACACGACAGCTTTCCAAACATTTGCAATGACGCAATTCAACCACGCAAAATAACTCATTGTGAAGAAATAGATAAGAAGAGCCAAAAATGTGCAAAGATCTCCTTCGAAAATGGATGGCAAAATGTATGCTTGCAGTTGTAAAACTCCCAAGAAAAATAGAAATGCTGTTAAGTTAATTAACATTATGATTGTTGCTTTATCCTGATAAAAATGAAAGAAACTTCAATTTGATTAATTATAAAATTATTTGACTTCATTTACCTGAGTTTCTCTCAGTTCTGGCAATCGAAAGTAAATTCTTATTGTAAGAATTAAAAATACTACAGAGATGAACAGTAAAATTCCTTTGATTATAAAGCTTAATACAACGGGACGTTCAGGAAAGCAAATGATTGCGATTTCATGAACATCTTCGAATTCTTCATCTTGTTGATTGACTAGACAAAATCTGATGAGATTAAAAGATAAAAGAAAAGTTGAAAAGTTAAAAAGAACCTTTTTTAATTTTCTTTTAAACTTTAATCTGGTTAACTTCAAATAAAATATTCAAAGAGATGAAAGGAAAGTTTATTCAAGGCATGACGACAATTACTGTCATTACCTCAAGTCTCTTTAAAGAGATGCAAATATCTAAGCATTCAAATGATAATTTAATGAGATACTTCAATCATAATTATTAAACCATAAAATATAAGAATAACTCACTCGTCTAAAGGTATCGTGCTTTTAAGATCGTGAACATAAAGTCCATCTTCAGTGACGTTGTAAGCATCTTCCTCCAACATAGAATCCAAAATATATTTTTCATCACATTCTAACGAGATTGATAATTTCTTGCCATTGATACCCGGTGAACATGTGTTGTTCATTAACATTAAATTTGAATCATTATCACAACAATTTTTTGCACTTTTATTACTTTGGGCCGTAATCAAAGATATATTTAATACACCCACGATAAAGAGAATTCCTTGACTTCTCATTGTTTTTACGTTTTTGTTTACACAACTTTTCTACGTAAGTTCAAAGTTTAATTCACAAAAATTTCATGTTTATCGATTCCTGGTGTGAGAGAGAGAAGGAAAAAAAGATAATTAACGATGTGCTGGCATTCACATCGATGCAAAAGAAATTTCAACACACTGAAAAGTTCTGATTTGTGACTCACAAATTGTGAGTGATTTTCTCCACTTCAATTCATAATATTTAAGAAGCAAATTTCAAGTTCATCTATCGACTGACGTATTTGTTTATCGTAATAAAATATTTTACACATTTTTTAAACAATGAAATGTGATTGATTGGTTAAATTTTAAATAATTAATTTTTATTAAGTCAATAAACTATTTTGATGATATTATTAAATGAAATCAATACAACGTGACATTATGAGACGCCAGATATGGTGAAATTTGATACGAAATAAATTCCAGTCCTTCTGTTTGTTCAAAGTTTATTTAAATTTCATCGTGCTCTAAATAAGAAGCCATCATGTGTGTGTCAACATAATTCTCATCACTCAAAAACACTCTTTGACGAAGTTTCTTTTTCTTCTCCACTATTATCAAACATTGATTGAACAAGAATTGTTTATTTATCTATCGCTATTAAGCTTCCCGCCCTGAGTTTTTGTGTCTATTTTTACAGAATTCCATACTTTAAGAACGAGAAAAGTAAATGCTATCCAAGTGATATTTTATTGAAAGATTTTATCATCGTCAGTGAAAAGGAGAAAAAATTCTTTTTATATTTCATCGATGTTTGTTCATTTATTCATTGCCAACTGTTTCTTAAGATCGCTCTGAATTCGCGAAAATACAAATAATGACTTGGCGACCATCGATTCATTCGCTATGTCTACACATTTATTAAATATTTTAGAGACAATGTAAGTTATTAGTAACTTCGGCTATTGTTTACGTTATTCAGAGATTTGCTTTATGAATATTTTATTAAAAGGTTCTTGAAAAAAACTAAAACATTTCACGAAGAAAATGAATGATTGAAACGTGCACTCCATGTCAGTCATTATGCAAACCATGTCTAATTATCTATTCAAACTTGCACAGAAATCACATTTACGTCTTCATCACAATTTGTCTTCTGATTTAATTTAACATAAAAAGTTTCGCTTTAATTTTTAATCAAATTTGAATAATTTATTTATCGCAATCCTATGTTTTCAAATCACCAATTAACTATCGCTTTGCAAGCCACACTTTTGTCGAGAGACACATGTTCCTTCATTATAACTTTTGAGTCAACTTCTCTTTTTTCGTTTTCTTCTTTTGTTAATGGATTTGGAATTGCGTATTTGTTGATATTTGGAGGTTTAAATAAACAAGGGAAAACACTTGTTTAGGCTTTTAATGTGTTATTTATCAATAATCAATTAACTTTTGACTTTCTTTCAACATTTTTTTTGATTAAAATACCATTTGTTTAATTTCAACCTCCCCTTTTTTTTGGCTCTCTTGGCGCTACAAGTTAATTCACAATTTGCTGTGTTGTGCTCTTCTGATAAGTCTAATCAGTGACAAAGTTACTTCACAATGCTTTTCGTTTGAAGTTCATCGAACAACTTCGATAAATAAATATTCTCACTTTTTTCTTCCACTCCAATTTAAATGTTGGATTGCGAAATTAATTACTCGCTGTTTAATCGAGCACGATAGATTTACCGATATGAGTCGTCTTAAAAATTTTCATCCATAAATCTAAGAATTAAAAACAGCGAAATTATTTATCTGCGACGAGACGATAAATATCTTCGGAACGAAATTTAAGTATGACTGAACGCTTTCGCGTATCGCAAGCAACTGAAAGCAACAAGTCGAAAAAAAGACGTGAATTGAAAGAAGGAGCTTGGAAAAATACGAGTTTGTGTTTTCAAGTCGATGCAGCGGCGATTTTGTACTCTCAATGATTCACGTTTTAAGTTTCGATGGGAGCAACTGAGAGAGAAATTGTCTTGATCTCAACCATGAAATATAAAATAAAAATATATGAAAGAAGGAATAAAAATGCTTGGCTATGTGTGATGGAGAAGCTGAAAATAAAATAACATTAAATTAACTGCAAGCGGCGTCAGTGATAGATTTAAAGGAGAAAGAGATGAAAGCGATTATCTTTGTAGTGTGTGGCAAATGTTTTGAGATGTAAAAATATTTATTTTCTAAAACGTTTTAGAAGCTTTTCTAATCTTAATGTTCTTTTGTTTAAACTTTAAGCACGCCATAAAACAAAGAAATGTATAAATATTTTATATCTACACATTTCCGAATATTTTCCACGTTCCGTTCGTCAAATTAATGAGGGCAACTTATGACTTTGAATCGTTTGCAAATTTTGATTGATTTAAATTTCTACAAATCAAAAAAGGAAAGAAAGTAGTAAATCAATCGAAAATTGTGTACACCCATCATGCTCTATTAAAAAGCCGTTTCATTCCAATTGAATGTTCTTCTAAAGATATTCCAAGCTCATCTCAATGTCGTTAACTACTTTAAAATAACTAAACGTCAATTAAACATGTCAACAATGAAAACATTGTCATAAATCAAGTTTTACCCGTAAATTCATATCATTCACAGAAAAGTTTCTGTGTTTATATGACACGATTGATTAGAATGAATTGTGATAAGTGGCGAGAAAACAAAAGAGAGATAACTTAAATAAATATTTGTCTGATAAGCTTACATATCGATGAATGCAATAAAGGAAAAACAAAACTAAATTCTTTGGAAAAATGAATAATTTTTAATGAAAAGGTTTACAAATATTCATATGAATTTCTAAAAAAAAATGTATGTGTATAAAAACAATGCGTGGGCGTTTGTCGTATGATTTCTTTGCGAAAATGAATTTATAAAAATTTATAACGATCATTCCATTCCGTGTTTTAAAAATATTTAATCTAGATTTTGCTTAAAAAGAAAATAAATAAAAGAATAATTGCGGGGGTGAAATGTGTCGCTACTTTTAAAATTCATAAATATCTTCATACAGACTGGCGAACGCTGAAATATTTATCCAAATTAGCATGTAGATAAAATACTGTAATCTTATTTGACACTTGATCATTCGAGATGGAAACAAAAATTTTAGTTGATGTTTTAGAATGCCGAAGAAAATTAGTTTCTTTTGAATAAAGTGACACGTTCACCAGTTACGGTCATTGCACTGTGTAATCAAAGGATTTAACATTTTATTATCATTGTGAATGTTGTAATCCCATGAATTATCATTAGTCATTCACGAATACAAACCATTTATGAGATGAATCAAGATGAGAAAGAATGAATAAAAATTTAGTGAGTAGATATTCAAATCAAATCAAATCAAGTGGCAATATCAGTGTTACATCTCTAATACGATTTGTGAATGTTTAAATGTATGTAAAATCGATTTAAGTTCTTATCCCGCACCCAATTTTTCGTCTCGATAAATACTCGAATGAGAGAAAAAAGAAGTTTCATTTACAAAACACGATATCTTAAGGGCTTTTCAAGAGATTATTGGGCATCTGGCGTGGGTGCTTAATCCGTTATTCTATCCGATTATAAAATTTCTTCTTGTTGTTCTTCCCATGCGATTCTCTCAACGAAATCGTAAATTTATTACAAATTGAATTAAAAATAAAATTTATGAATGTTTCACTTTACATTTGAAATCTTTTTGTTTCCAGCTGTTGGAGATGTTAAAGTTCTACGCGCGCTTTGAGATCAATGATGAGACAGGCGATTGCTTAAGTGATCATGATATGACTCAAATGCATTACAAGAAAATCACTTCGCTTCAAAAAGCAGCGTTTGCGAAATTCCCCGATTTGAGAAAATTTGCTTTGTCGAACGTTGCAAATGTCGACACGAGAGAATCTCTTGAGCGTCATTTCGGTGGATTAGACGCCGATAGTCTCAAAGAAATCGCGTGTTACTTGAACCTTGTTCCCGAAGATTTAAAGCCGCCTTTCAACTGGCATCGATTGGATGAAGAGTTCTTGAGAAATCTCTTGGTAAGTTCTGAGAGGCTTGAAATGTTTTGAGAAGGAAATTAAAGATTAAATTTGGTTAATATTAGATTTCTCGTCATGAACGTCGCGTCTCACAACTGGAATCGTTAAATGAGATGCCGCTTTATCCAACCGAAGACATCATTTGGGATGAGAATGTCGTACCGAACGAATACTTTTCTGGTGACGGTTGTTTAGCTCTTCCAAAACTCAACTTACAATTTCTGACACTTCACGATTATTTATATCGAAATTTTAATTTGTTTCGATTGGAATCGACATGTGAGTAGATTAATTAAGTTAGTCTTTAAGATATTAAAATATTTTCATTATAAATTAGATGAAATTCGTCAGGATATTGAAGATGCTGTCATTCGAATGCTTCCGTGGGCATCAGAGGAAGGCGAAGTTGTGTTTGGTGGTTGGGCACGCATGGCTTTGCCTGTGCAAGATTTCGCTGTCGTTGAAGTTGGAAAGCCAAGAATTGGAGAGAAGCGACCATCAAGAGTTCGTGCTGATGTTTCAGTTTCGTTAAATGTCAGAAAAGAAGTTCAAGATGAATGGGAAAATTTAAGACGCCACGACGTTTGCTTTTTGGTGACAGTTCATCCAAATGTTCCAATTGGCACGAAATACAATCATCGTGGAAACTTCATTGAACAAGTTGGACTTGTAAATGTCCGTGGATGTGAAATTGAAGGTTTGTTAGATGAAAGTGGAAAAGTCATCGAAGAAGGAATCGAACCGAGGTCGAAACTGCCTGGCGATAAGCGAACTTATCGTGTTTGGTTGGACACAAATCAATATCGAAAGGACATAGAAGCACTTCAAGAAGGTGGTGACGATGTTTATGAATCTTTCAACATCATAATGCGACGAAAACCGAAAGAAAATAACTTCAAAGCTGTTCTTGAAACAATTCGTCACTTAATGAACACGGAATGTGTCGTTCCGCAATGGCTTCATGACATTCTCTTAGGCTATGGAGATCCAGCGTCAGCTCATTATTCGAACATGCCACAACAAGCACGATCATTAAATTTCAATGACACATTCTTGGACTTTCAACATATTAAAGATTGCTTTCCCGATTATCAAATTCGTTTGAGATCAAAAGACGACAACGTTGAACATGTCAAAAGACCGTTTCGATTGATTTTTGAAGATGTTGCTGAAAAGAGAGACAGCGACGATGATGAAGGAGATGAAAACACTGGAGATTTAATTAAAGCGATCACAGTTGAGCCTCATGAGATTGCTAAGCGTGGTCCGTATGAATACAACGAGCCGAAGAAGAATTTGATTCGATTTACACAGACACAAGTTGAAGCAATTCGTGCTGGAATGCAACCAGGTTTGACTCTCGTTGTTGGACCGCCAGGAACTGGTAAAACTGACATTGCAGTTCAAATCATTTCCAATCTTTATCATAACCATCCGAATCAACGAACATTAATTGTGACACATTCGAATCAAGCTTTGAATCAATTGTTTGAGAAAATCATGCAACTCGACATTGACGAACGTCATTTGCTTCGTTTGGGTCATGGAGAAGAAGCTTTGGAAACAGAGAAAGACTTCAGCAGATATGGTCGTGTTAATTACGTTTTGTCTCAACGTTTAGAATTGTTGAAGAAAGTTAAGAAGCTTCAAGATTCGCTTGATGTAACTGGCGATGTTTCATACACTTGTGAAACTTCTGGTCACTTCTATCTCTACGAAGTCATAGCACGTTGGGAAAAGTTCTTAAACGACTTTGAATCGTCAAGAAGCGATGAAATAACAGCAGAAAAATTCTCATCACAATTTCCATTCGTTAAATTCTTTAATGCCCCTCCACAGCCACTTTTCAATGGCACAACATTCGATGAGAACATGGAAATTGCTAAAAGTTGTTATCGATACATCGAACACATTTTTACAGAACTTGAAGAATTTAGAGCGTTTGAGTTGCTGCGTAATGGTCTTGACCGATCAAAATATTTGCTGGTGAAGGAAGCAAAAATCATTGCAATGACGTGTACACATGCAGCATTGAAGAGAAAGGAATTAGTGAATTTTGGATTTAAATACGACAACATTTTGATGGAAGAATCAGCGCAAATTCTTGAAATTGAAACTTTCATTCCATTATTGCTTCAGAATCCTTTGGATGGTTATAATCGACTTAAACGTTGGATTATGATTGGAGATCATCATCAATTACCGCCGGTTATTAAGAACATGGCATTCCAGAAGTATTCAAACATGGAACAGTCGCTGTTTACACGTCTCGTTCGTTTGGGGGTTCCAACAATTCAACTCGATGGACAAGGTCGTGCACGATCAAGCATTTGTGAACTTTACAAATGGCGATATAAGAAACTCGACGATCTCCAACATATTCGTGAGTGGAGCGAATATCGAAAAGCAAATCCCGGTTTTGTCTTTGATTATCAATTGATAAATGTTGAGAATTACAATGGAGTTGGCGAGTCTGAACCGAATCCATATTTCTATCAAAATCTTGCTGAAGCTGAATACGTCGTTGCTGTTTACATGTACATGCGATTGATTGGATATCCTGCTGAAAAAATTTCAATTCTAACGACTTATAATGGACAGAAGCATTTGTTGCGTGACGTTGTCAATACAAGATGCACTGAGAATCCTTTGATTGGACCGCCCCATAAAATCACAACAGTTGACAAGTATCAAGGTCAACAAAATGATTTTGTGTTAATTTCTTTGGTGAGAACGAAAGCTGTTGGACATTTGCGTGACGTTCGTCGTCTTGTGGTAGCCGCAAGTCGTGCTCGTCTTGGTCTTTACATTTTCGGAAGAGTTTCGTTGTTCAAGAATTGCTTTGAACTGCAACCGACATTCAAGTTATTAATGCAACGACCACAACAACTTCAACTCGTTGAGAACGAAGTTTATCCATCTGAACGAATGAATGACGACAAAATTAAAGCGAAAATTATTGAAATCTCTGACATGCCGGAAATGGCTCAATTCGTTTACAAATTCTACATGAAGAAGGTTGATGTGATGAAAGAAGAAATGGAAAAAATGAAAGAACTTTATGATCAAATGCCGAAAGAAGAAACACCAAAAGTTGATGTGACTGAGAAGAAAAAGGACGAAGGAAAAGTTAAAGAAAATTTGCCTTTCGTTCCGATTCCGATAACAAATGAAATTGATGAAGAAGTTCTTAATTATGTCGGTGGTGAAGTTCAAGGGCCAGAAATGAAGAAACAAAAACTTAATGAAGATGAAAGTGAAGAAGCATCAGCAACAGATGACAACGAAGCGACAACCCAAAAACTTTCGTCGCCAAAACCGATGGAAGGGGAAGAAGTCGCACCTGAAGCTGAATAAATTTTTTCTCTCTTTTTATGACTTTTTACTTTAAAAATAAATTTAATTAAAATATTTGTTGCGTTCTTTTTTGTTAATGTCGAAGCTGCTGTTCTAAATCGACTAAGTTTAATCAACAAGGACCAGTTGATTCCTTTGAACATTCCAAGCGTTGTTGATCGTTGCTAAGGAATTTAATAAAGTAAATTTCGTCACAGCAACCGTTTGATTGATTCACATTGTGAATTAAATTTTCATTTTCATTGCGAAGTTTTTTAAATATCATGGCAGAGGCTTTACTAGAATATCAAACGACTTTAGTTCGTTATAATAATCCAACATTGGTAGTGAAGCATGAAGATAAAAAAAGTGACAAAGAGGTAAGGAAAACTCTTCCAGTTAGTTAATAAAATTTACTTCAATTACTTACATTCAGGATTTCCCAAAGAGTCCTAAAAGTCCGAAAGATGGTCGACCAGTTTCAGGTACAATCAATGAAACAAGAAAGGAAACTGAAGAAATTTTAAATTCAATTATTCCGCCGAAATGTTGGGAAGGTAAGAAACAATCAAAATATTTGATTAAATGATGGTGAGATTGAAAGAATTTTTCAGAGGATGGTCAATTATGGAGTCAAACAGTTTCCAGCACTCCCGCTACTCGTCAAGATGTCATAAATCTTCAGGAAATGCTTGACACTCGTTTACAACAGAGTCAAGCACGCGAAACTGGAATTTGTCCAATCCGACGTGAACTTTACAGCCAATGCTTTGGTAACTAAAGTTAATTTTTATTCCATCATCAACTTCTCGACAATCTCCTTTCAGATGAATTAATTCGTCAAGTCACAATAAATTGTACTGAACGTGGCTTGCTTCTTCTTCGAGTTCGTGACGAGATTAACATGCGCGATGAAGCTTATGAAACTTTGTATTGCAGTTCTGTTGCTTTTGGGATGCGAAAAGCTTTACAAGCTCAAGAAGGTAAAGAAAAGCTTCAAGATCGAATTATTCAACTAGAACAAGAGAAAGCATTAATTGAAGCTACAATTAGTGACATGAAAGTGAAAGCTGATCAAGCTGAACGACGTAATACTGAATTGCGAGAATCTGAAGAGAAGAAACATGCTGAAGAAATTGCATTCCTTAAAAAAACAAATTCACAACTTAAAGCACAACTTGAAGGAATTATTGCAACAAAGAAATGAACAAAATTTTCAATATTTAAAACAATAAACATTTTATTCATGGAAATTCACTTTTCTTTCATTGGATAGATGATAACAGAAAAATTAGATTGCGGGAGTCAATCGAAATCGCGCGATGACACGATCCTCGAATGTTATCTCGTTCAGAAGGTTAAAAATTTGATTTTAGACATTTTTTTACTTGATTTTCTCAGTGAGTTCAGGTACAGCTTTGAACAAATCAGCAACAAGCCCATGGTCAGCAACTTGGAAGATTGGAGCTTCTGGATCTTTATTAATGGCAACAATTGTCTTTGAATCTTTCATGCCAGCTAAATGTTGAATTGCACCGCTGATACCGACAGCGATGTAAAGTTCTGGAGCAACAATTTTACCAGTTTGACCAATTTGAAGATCGTTGGAAACATATCCAGCATCAACAGCAGCTCGTGATGCACCGACAGCTCCACCTAATTTATCTGCAAGATCGTAAAGAATCTTGAAGTTGTCGCCTGATTTCAAACCGCGTCCACCAGACACAATACATTTAGCTGCAGTTAATTCAGGCCGATCAGATTTGCTCAGTTCTTGTCCTACAAACTCTGATAAATCTGTTTTAAATTCTCCAGATGGAGCATTTTCTATAGGCGCTTCTGCTGATCCATCAGTAGTTGCTTCAAAGTTTGTTCCACGAACTGTCAACACTTTTACAGGGTCGAGAGATTTCAATGTCAAAATAGCATTACCAGCGTAAATTGTCCTAACAAATGTGTCAGGTCCTTTGATTCCGATGACTTCTGAAATTGGACTGACATCTAATTTTGCAGCAAGTCGTGGTAAAAGAGATTTTCCCTGTGCTGATGCTCCAGCAACGATGTGCGAGAAATTAAATTGCTTTTGAGCAGCAAGAATGAGTGGTGTCAACGCTTCAGGAAGAAAACCTTTGAAAGCATCACCTTCAGCTACGATAACTCGCTTCACTCCATCAAGTTTAGCAACTGAAGATGCCACAGATTGAACTTTTGTGCCAGCTACAAGGACTGTGACGTCACTTCCAATTTGTTTTGCTGCAGTGACTGAACTTTGTGTTATTGGTGTTAAAGTCTCATTATTATGCTCAGCAATCACGAGAGTACTTTGAAATCTAGCCTACAATTCAGAGAAAAATTAATTTTCCACTTAATTCAATGTCTCGAGATAAGAAATGATAAGTCTGGAAAAACTTTAATTGAACTTTGAACCTTTATGCAACTCTCGTCTTTCTTACCTGAATATGTCGTCTAATACTAAAAGAATATCTAGACAACATTTTAATCTTTTAAATATAAATGGTTGCAAAAGAAATTAATTTATATTCAGTATAAAAAATCAAAGTTTTGATAAGCAAAACAGCAGACGATTTCTTTCTCTATGTTTCTAAATAATTAAGAAAACTCTACAAAAAGTTAAGTCAGAGGAATACATAATTAAAGAGTTGTCTTGTTGTCAAAAAGCGCTTTTAAGATGAATATGTCTAGTTATGAAAAATTATTTTTAAATGCGCATTAACAGGATAATTACATAATATTATTAAATATAGAATGATTGCATTCTTTTCTTTTCAGGAAAATTTACATCAAACGATTGAACAATCTTATGAAATCGTAACGGATTTTCCCTCTCGTCCATGCACTTACGCTACGCATTTTGGTAGTTAGAAAACGTACGTTGGAGAATGATTATGATAGTGTGAACGATGAAGAAACATCAGCGATGAATACGTAGCCGTCTCACAAGTATTCAGTCTTTTGAACAAGAAAGACGCGTGACTTTTCGAACAAAATTAAATTTTCATCAAGAGATTCTTATTTCTTTTCAAAGTGTTTCAAAAATAGAAAGACGAATATTGTTTAAATAGAAGTTGCATAATATAAGATTAAAAGTATAGTTAAGGACGAATAAATTTTCAATTCCTTTTATACAGAAAAAATATTTATAAGCGAGAGAGGTTCCGTGTTAGATAAATAGAAAGTTAATGTCAAATTTAAAATACCAAAAAGTTGAGACAAATTCTTCTGATTCACAAGAGGAGATAACTCAGCAGAATACAATGGCTCATGTTTCTAATATACCATCAACACATTCAAGTCAACAACTCATGAGTGATGCTGAAAGTGTTCTCACTGAAGAAGATTCTAAAAGTCTAAGTCGGAGGAGTCGGCAAGCTGAAACAACTTTGGGCTTCCGATCAGTTACTTCCAAAGAATGGTTCACAGTCGCCGTGCTATGTTTCATTAATTTAATAAACTACATGGATAGGTTTACAATTGCTGGTGAGTAATTCTAATCTTTGAAATTTCAAAGAATGTTACGTTGTATGAAAGTGTGCGAGACTTTTATTGCATTATGGTCACTAACACCATTACACCTTTTTTCTACCAAACTTCGGAGGCTGCAAAAAAATTTAAATTTATCTAAAATTGATGTTAAGAAATTGAGTTTTAGGCTTGAAGCCCATAGACAAAAGTAAATATTTATCATATCTAAAGTATTAGAAAAGTTTACACAAGAAACGATTAACAAATGTTTGGGAAAGATTCGAAAACTGTTTGGGTGGGAATGGAAAATTAGCGAATTACTGATGACATCATTTTCCAAAAGCAGTCCTTTAAGCTCTATTTACATTTCGTATTAAGACATAAAATTTCGCACCAAAGAATTTCATGTGATAAAAATAGTTTATAGTGAAACTCATAAATGAATCTAATTACGGCTGCAAACATTTAGACAGAAATAAAAATTTTCCTTTAAGATTTCCCATCGAACTGATCATACGATTTTCTGTTACGTTTTTCTCATCTCGTAGCAAAGTTTTTAAAACATCGAAAGACACTGATAAAAGTTGTTTGAATAGTTGGACTCAATCGTATGACTATTCATTGCTTACGCTACACTTCGTACGCCTTTCCGCGACCTTCCAACAAGTTTCCTACATCTTGTCAATAAACTTTTGCATATATTTTGTTATGAATTTATTTTGAATGTAGTTAATAAGCAGTTGCGTTATTACATCATTCATTAAATTTATTTATGAGGTGCTTTTGCAAAATTATTTTCTTGAAAATTCCACGACCAATCAGGCAAGTTCTTAACACAATTTACTTAATTGAATTTTAATGCATTATCAACGACCTTATCGGAATAGGCAACTCCTTACTCAACAATTTATGACTATATGTGCTCAAAAGATTTCATGTCACAGTACAAGAATTTTATTTCATTCTATAAATATTTTGATAAGTCATAAGTTTTGCTTCGAGAGTGATTATAAACATAAATATTATTAAATGATTTGTTTTGCTGAGTAATCACGCCACATCTCATACTTAAGCAATTATATACGTGAGTGGTAAATCAGCACTACATTTTTATATTTACAGTTTTTTCAACATTGGAATTTCTTTATTTATGCCTGCGTCATGACTAAGAGTTCCATTAGTATTGGTCGATGATTATTGTCTGATGTCAAAGTCTATTTACATTTTGACCTCGAAGTATCTAATGGTAATCAGAAATACATTTCAAGAAGATTATTAAAAAAGGCTGGACTATTATAAAATCTTTAATTGACTTTGATACTATATCTTAATTGGTCTTTGCAATCGCTCATTACTTTTTATTCCGCGTGGCATTTTTTTCTTTGCAACAAGTCTTGCTTGCTGATAGTGAATGTTTATAAGCAAATTCAACGCAAACGATGATTTGATTATCACAATTGTCACGAGTTATATTCATGAAAAAACTGAAAGCTCACGTGTTAAGAATAAACCCAAAACATCTTTTCATTCAAGAAGTTGATAAGAAAAATCATCAAATTGTCTTCTTTTTTCACCACAAACGATTTTCTTGACTCATTCATATTTTCCCTAATAGCGTGATTCACTTACACATTGAAATATTGCCTCGTACATACAAGAAAGTTTAATAGCGCGATGTCGTTTGTATGCAACGGAATATCGGATGATGAGAAGCGTCAACCAATCAGAGGCGGTATAGTAAACTGACGAAACTATGGTGTTACGTTAGGAGTGCGATATGACGCGCTTAAATTGGGTGTAACTGACAAAAATGCAATGCATGTAAAATTTAAAGCTGACGGTGAAGGAGGAATGTGAATCTTCGCTTCAGACTTGTCTTTCTGCTTACGATTTGTTTAATAGGTAGAAGTTGTCATTCTAATTTTAGATTTGCGAACGTATACATTATATCGATAGGTTTGAATGTGTTTGTATCAAAAGCGTGTTTTTAATCAGTAGAAAAAAGTGGGCACGTTTCACGCTACGTAAAAAGCGACGCTGACGTGTTTTTCTAATTCATTTTTTTGTATCCTCACCATAGAAGTTTCTCGAAGCGGAAAAAAGAGAAACAAAAATAAGAATATTGTTTTCCCCCAATTCTTGACACTAATGAAACGTCAATATTTGAGATTCACACAGTTATAAGTTTTAGGGTGTATTTTGTTTACGTTATGTTTTTGTAGACTTCTTTTTAAATAGCTAAATCTATTTTCTTTAACGGTTTTCATTTTCATTTTTCTAACTTCATCTTTGAGTCTTAATAAAACGCTCATACCTGACCTTGTTTAAGCTTTCGTACCATATGATATTTTTAGCAAAACAAAATAAGTTAATCTCTAAATCAATCTATGTCGTGGAATAATGACAATGTAAACAAACATTGACAAGGTCAACATTCGTGATCAGTTAGAAAATACTCCACAGAGGCTTCTGTGAAATTGAACACCAGCGAAATATTCGCACGCTCGTGCTGATTTTTCATCATCGGGTATTATCTAATATCTACACTTCAGCAATAATTGCGGTCAAGCGCCTTTTAAAAAACAATTAACAAACATTTCTTTTTCCCGATAATGTCTTTTAGTTCGTGACACTGAAAATCGTCTTGTCAGTCATAAGACGATTCGTAGATATATTTAGACTCCCCCGTATGTGTGTTTGAAAATAAATTTGAACAGATAATTTTTTCAATCTTTTCTTTCCTCAAAAAAGCAGATTGATCTAGTTTAATGGGTTTTTCAGGCGACTGGGAATTTATACTTGAAACAATTATTGTTATCAGTTCTTATCAAGGCTGATATTAACTAAATTTTTTGGCGCAATCAAAGCTAAAAAAAATTTACTTAATCCTTCAGACCAAGCGGAAAAGAACTGAAATGTTATCAATGTTTACATTGAATTTAACTTGCAATTATCGCATATGAATTTGTACTCAAAAATCAAAATACCACACCGATAGCTAAGATCTAATGATTTATTATGTAATCGCAAAATCTTATGACTATTTTCGCGAAAAGAATGTGATAATTTAGAGTACAGTATAACAACTTATCTTATCGTTGTGTCATTTTTAATGCTGTTGAAAGTTTAAACAATCAATTATCAACTATTTACGTGGCAAAAGTGTACGCAATTCGAAGGCGAGAGTCATGCGATATTTTGAGGAACTTCGAAAGAATTCTTTCTTGTAGATCTTATCAGTGGATAAAAAAAATTCCATTACGTGATATGCTTTTAAGTGAAGGAGAGACACGCCTCTCTGCCCAAGTTCCTTTTAAGTAGAATGTAAATATCATGGGACTTGGTTATCATAATGCAGATACTTACTTACAATTTACTTTATTGATAAAGATATCATCACGATTCCTACTTAATCGTCATTGAAAGATAAATAAAGACCTGTTGTTATTAACAACCTTCATTAAATGATGAAATTTGAGTCACTCATAAACCTTGGCAGAAGAAATAATTTAATTTCCATTTCAAAGTAGTTGTAAATGAAGTGACAGCATCAGAAAAAGAGAGAAAATTGTGATTCCTTAACAACTAAGTGTGGGTGTGCGATAATATGTAGAAAAGAAGTTCATGACATTTCTAAAACCTAATTCTAACTTTGACATACTCAATTATTCATTTATTTAATATTTCAGGTGTTTTGACTGACATCCAAGACTCTTTCGGTATCAAAGATGACGAGGGAGGCTTACTACAGACTGTATTCATCCTCAGTTACATGATTTTTGCACCAATTTTCGGATATTTAGGCGATAGATTCTCACGAAAAGCAATCATGGCATTTGGCATAACATTATGGGGTGCAACGACACTTTTAGGATCATTTATGAATCACTTCGGTTGGTTCATAGCATTCCGAGCCCTCGTTGGTATTGGTGAAGCTTCATATTCAACAATTGCGCCGACAATTCTTTCCGATCTTTTCATTCATGATTTACGATCGAAAATGTTGGCGATTTTCTACTTTGCTATTCCTGTTGGATCTGGTTTGGGGTAAACACGATGAAAGAAGAAAAAAGAATTTTTATTTATAGTTCATGATTTTCAGTTATATTGTTGGATCAGAAACAGCTAAAGCTCTTGGATCATGGCATTGGGCATTACGTGTGACTCCCGTGCTCGCTCTCGTCGCAGTCTTTCTTCTCTACTTTATCGAGGAACCAGAACGTGGACAAAGTGAAGGTTCAGCACATATGGAAACAACATCATATATTGAAGATGTTAAAGATGTTTGCAAAAACAGATCATTCATGTTGTCAACAGCTGGCTTCACTTGTGTCGCATTTGTTGCTGGTGCACTCGCTTGGTTTGGACCAAAATTCATGCATCTTGGACTTAAAATGCAACCAGGAAATGAAAACATTCAACTTAACGAGTAAGTATCAGTCGTCGTACATCTGACATGTGTTTTATATTTCTTACTTCCACAACTGCCGCGTATTTAGCATTTCCTATAAGTTTGGAATTGTTGCAATGATGGCAGGCTTGATAGGAGTTCCACTTGGCTCGGGACTCGCACAACGTCTCCGTCCAATTGATGCATCATGTGATCCACTTATTTGTGCGTTTGGACTCATAACATCAGCACCATTTGTCTATTTGGGCTTAGTTGTAGCTCCTTATAGTACCAATTGGTGTTTCTTTTTTGTATTCTTAGCTGAAGTTACATTAAACTTATGTTGGAGTATTGTTGCTGACATGTTATTGGTAAGCTGGTTGTTTTATATACCAAAAGTCCGTGCCAAAACTCAAAAGTGGATTATGTATGCTGAATTATTCGTGTCATCATTTCTTCGTTGTTTTATTTCGCTGGAATTTATGTGGAAAAGAAAAATCATTTTGAACATCACAAAACAAATAGAAGAAGAAATTTTTCATCAACTCCAAATCTCTCTTCCATATTCTATTATATTTCTAGAGTATCATTTATATTTGGCGCCATAACAATGACAGCTGGTATCATAGGCGTTCCATTGGGCAGTTACTTATCAACAAGATTAAGCAAAAGTTATCCACGAAGCGATCCTGTGATTTGTGCAATTGGATTACTTATAAGTGCGCCGCTTATAGCGGCATCAATGATGTTTGTTACAGCCAGTTCCACATTAGCTTATATCTTTGTCTTTCTCGGTGAAGTTGCACTTAATTGCAACTGGGCGATAGTTGCTGATATGCTTCTGGTAAGAGTCTTGTGAAATGACATTTTCACAACAATTTCATACTTCCTTTATTTTACTTTTGTGTTTGTGTTAACAACATGTTTGACTCTGTTAGGCTTCATACAATTATTTTTCACTCTTTTCACCATTTCCTGAATTTCTTCAGCTCATATTCAACTTTTTCTTTCTTCATTATTATCTTCACAAAATATTTTTTTTGTACATTTCTTAATGGAGCTGGTGAAATGGTAAAAAGTCTTCCTTCTTCCTCCCTTTTCAACAACAATTCTTATGATTTTGCAAAGATAATTCGACATCGTTCTTTCTCTCTCTCTCTTTCTCTCTGGGAAACAAGAAAAAGGAAAAGAATTTTTAATTTTTCTTTCTTTTTTCGGTTGATAATTCAGAATACATAATTCAATTGAATTTTGGTTTAACAGTAGAATTATTAGATAATATTTGAATATTCCATTTGAATGAAAATGTAAGAGAAGAAATAGGAAAAGAAAGAGAAAGATGTCAATTTTCTGTTTACTTGCAAGTAGCGCCATCTATTGAATCATCTTTTCTACTTTCTTTGATGCTTTTTTTCATTTGTTCTTAAGTTCGTTAATAAGTTTGTCATATTGTTCTTTTTCATTCAAACAGTACGTCGTTGTACCAACGAGAAGATCAACTGCTGAAGCATTCCAAATTCTTATATCTCATGCGTTTGGCGACGCTGGATCACCGTACTTAGTTGGCCTAATCTCAGAATCTTTAAAGCCGGTCTTAAGAAGCTATGAAAAGGGCGTTAATCTCGATGTAAACTTTGGAAAAGTTATCGAAAGTTTCTCACAAGTTGCTGAAAATGCAACATCAGTCGTCACGACGTCACTTGTTCCTCATGATTCCACAAATGTACAATTCAAGGCACTTCAGTACTCACTCTTTTCAACATCATTTGTTGAAGTACTTGGTGGCGTATTCTTCCTTCTAACTGCTGTTTATGTTCTCAAGGATCGAGCAAATGTTGATAGAGCTGTTGCAGGTGAGAAAATCGATTGGTAAACAATCAACTTTTACATTTTTAATTATTATCAAACATCAAACACATAAACAACATTCCACAGCTTCAAGACAATCAATTTCAATAGAAATGAAAGAATCATTTTTTACAAAACTTTCAAAATTATAAATTCATTCATTTGGGTCAGTGACACAAACGAAATACTTTCACTCATCTCGAAATAATTCAAAACAACTTCATGGAAACTGAAATGAATAATTTTTTTCTTTTTTTCTTTATTTTCGATTTTAGAGAGTAATGTGAATGGTGAAACAAACAATCAATACGTGAGTGAACAATCAGAGCAGTCGGAGCAATCAACATCAGTTTCGGAAAACTGATATTAAATGTAAAGTTGTCAACGTCAAGGAGATTCGTCTTGCAGTTAGAAGTTTAGTTAGAAAATGAATGTCAATCCATTAACCATCAACGTCATCATTTAATATGCTCAAGACATACACACACACAACAACTTTTCATCATATATTTTGTAAGAAAAGCTAAGAGCTTCTTGTTTTGTTCATTTGCTTTTAAGCATCATCGTTGATTGAAAAATTAATTGGAACGAAAACACTTTTCTTTTTCTCTACTTAGAAAGTCCTCCATTAAATTGGAAAATGGACGTAATGTTCATGTAAGAAGAATGAAAGTACCAATAATTATTATGCAATGAGACTGTGTTTTAGCTTAAATAATTAGTTAGCTTATGATCCCAATTTTAGTTCGAGTTTTATAACACTCGAAGTCGCAGAAAATTATGAAAGATTCAAATCGAATAAGTTAAGGGTTGACGGTTGCATCACAATCACAATTTGCATCACAATCACAATTTTTACTCAAACATAGCAAATAGTCTCATAAATGAGTGATAAATGCAATGTGGGTGAATGTTGTTGTTACATTGGGTGATTGTTGTGCATGTCGATTTAATTTCATTTCATGACTTATGATGATCGACCTTAACAGTATAAAAAGAGAAAAGAAATAAGGAAATTTGTGATAATCCATACGCTAAATAAGATATGGAAACACATACCGACATATTTATAACATAAAAAACATTGAAGTCTTCTTTTTATGTCCGCCGACTGTGACTTTTGTCTTCTTTTTTATGACATCTTTCGTCTCCAAATAAATTGCAAAATTCTTTGAATCTTCTGCTAAAATTGTGTAACGCTGTTAGTAAGTAAACATGTGCTATAGTTTAATTAAATTTAAGTAAAAGAAATTTCATTTTTCTTTGAGAAAATGAAGAAAAGTCACTTGAACACTCTTCAAAATCTGATTAAGTTTTATTGTTGCGAAATAATTATAAATACCTCTAGTTATAATGATATCAAATGAAAAAGAAAGAAAAACCTATATCTAAAGATAAATTAAACATCTTTTGCTGATTTTCTTTTTCTTTTTAATAAAAAAATTGCATATTGTGACCAAAAAGAAAAATCATAAATTATAAGCGAAAGTTTTAATAAAAATAAAAAAGAAAAATTTATAAAATCGAAAGAATATCTAAAGAAATGTTTTATCGCAGAATTAATGAAAAGAATTTAAATTTCAGGAATATATTTCGTTTTTTTTTCAGATATTTTATTTATTTCAAATTTCTTAACATTTTCATAATTTATTTGCAGCGAATATTTTCAAAATTGTTGATTTATGTGGGGATGTTCATAATCTTCAAAGTCTTATCTTTCGTCGATGCAATAATCTAAGATAAAAGAAAATTAATTAAGTTAATTGAATTCATTTTAATAAATTTACAACTCACTTTATCATCCCAGAGATCCATGGCAAGAAGCATATTTGAGGGACCACAAATATTAACAGCAGCATCGTCATTTTTAGTGTTAATTATGTAAATATTTCCATCGTAACAAGCTGCGATTATAAAATGTTTATAAAGCTTTACACAAATTGCCCCAGCACCACAAGGGCGTGACTTCTTCAAGGCACCGGTCTGTAAAGTAATTTCAAATGATTTTAATAGTCATCAAAAGGAATTTCAAAGAATCACTTACTGTGAAGTCAATTGCGAATATTTCGTTGCGATTGCTACCACAATAAATTGTACTTCCTTCAATCAGCATATCGTAGATGCTTACACCAGCCAGGTTATCAGCAAATGTTCGCAGTAATAAACCATCTTGAGCATCTCTCACTTGTATTGCATGAGAACGCGATGAGACAAGAAGAATATTACGCGATCCTTCTTTTGTCGCTCTCAAGCAAAGAATTAAAACGCCCAACTCACAAATTGGTTCACTTTCACGTTCGATAAGCTATAAATAAATATTTAAATAAAATAGGCGAATTTTGTTAAGAAATTAAATCAACTTACGTCACGTTTGAGTCTGAAGATTTTTCCACTTTTTGTTCCCACGAACACATCTTGCTTTGACTTCTCTATCACTTGTAATGGTTCATTGAAATTCTCGGAACTTACTAATTGGAAAGTCTGAGAAAAGATTAAATTAATGAATGGAAATATTTACAATAATACAACTTACTTTGAACTTTATTTTATGTAGAAATCCGTCGGATGAAACTGTCAAAATGTAGCCACGTCCATCGTATAGAAATGAGTTGCAAATTCCTTTGTGCTTCGAAAAAACTGACACAAGCTTTCCATCCTTTGTATGATATTTAAGCACTTTTCCATCTTCACAAGCTGCAACGATGAATTTCTTTTCTACATTTTGTAAATGTACGATTGGTTGCTCATGAGCTGTGAAATCGCCAGCCCATTCTGAATAATCTATTTCAGTTTTCATTTCAACAAGAAGTGAATCATCATTTGAAGCTACGTTACTGCCAGGTGTTGGAGGATTCATTGTGTTCTCATCAACAGCTAAAGGATCAACAGCAGAAGGTTCAGAAGAATTTGTTTCAGCTAATGGATCTTTTTCTTCAGATTCAGCAACTTGAGGTTTTTCTTCATCTTTCTCTTCTTTCTTTTCCGTTTCTTTAACTACCCGTTGATCATCTTCAGTCTTCACTTGATCATCTTTCGTCCACTTATTCCAATCATCAGCAGAAATTGTCAAAAAACCGTTCAAAGAAAATGCATCAATTAGTGTCTGTGGCAAAGAAACGCGTTGAAGTTTCACACTACAATTTTTCATTTTATGATTTTTAGGATCGATGACGTCAGTTGATTTGAAAACATTTTTCGTTGGTGGTTCGTCCTCTGATTTAACTACAACTTTTTGGGATTTCCCTGAGCTATGATGTTGATGATGATGTTTGCTTGATTTATTGTTGTTTGATTTCTCTACTGGCTCTTGTTTGATTGTTACTTTCTTTGAAGCTTCAGCTTCTCTGATGATTTTCTCTTCAAGTCTTCGTTTCTCAGCTTCTTCTCTTTCTCGTCTTAATTTCTTCAGTCGCTTTTTTTCTAATAAACTTTGACGACGTTCCTCTTCCTCCTTTTCTTTTTGAAGCTTAGCTGCTTTTGCAGCAGCTGATGTTGTTGTCTCTACATTGTCAACATTTTGTTTCTTCTTCTTCGGTTCTTCTTGATGATCATCCTGCTTTCGCTTCTTCTGATCAACAATATTCTGAAGCTTCTTTTCAATCTGAGACTTTTGTGACGCTTGTTCTGTCGTCACTTCATGAGATTCATTTGATTCGTCAGCATTTGATGACATTGCTCGCTTAATCATGTTGTCAAATAAAATCTTCCGATCATGTTGAAGATTTGAAAATGTTTTCTGATATCCAACACGTTCTAATTGAAGATTTGAAATAACTTTGTCGATTCCAAGGATTTTATCATGAAGTTTCGCAATTGATGCGTCAATTTCCATAACTTTCTTTAATGTAGTAAAGCAAGGTCGAGCATCATTCGGTGATGGAAGAAGATTCACATCGAAATCTCTTTCCATTGAATTGTTGGCTGGCGTTCGATTTCGGCTTCGCGATCTTTGACTTCCATTCCAATTATTGCTGTTTTGTGTACGTTTATTGAACGATCCTTTAAAGTTTAAGGGTTTCGGATTTAAAATTGTATTCAAACGATCAATGTTTGGCCCATCACGACCACTTTCATTTTGGAAACGATAATTATGAGCATCTCGAATGTCATCAAATTTCTCATTTCGTCCACTGTCAAATGAATTGTTTGTATCGCGTGATAAATGACGTTGCTGTTGATAATTATTTGGGTTACGATCGCGTCCTCGTGGTGTGTCAAATCTTGAATTTCGGTTCTGTTGACGATTATTTCGATTGTTTTGATTGTTTTTATTCCAATTGTCATTACGACTGTTTCGACCTGAATTATTCTCATTATTCATCCAATCTTTGCGTTGATTTTGATTATTCTGTGAATGTTGAGGATTTTCATTATTTATCACTTCTTTTCCTGGCACTTCTGCATCAACATCTTGAGCTTGCTGAGTTGCAAGTCTTCTTCGATATTCACCATAAGTCTCATTAGCTCTTTGAGTTGTGTCATTCATCAATTTAACTTCTGAACTTTGTTCATTTGTTGCAACTGTTTCTGTACTAAATTCGGCTTGTTTAACATCTGATGCTGTTTCAACAACAGTTTTTTGTGGAGTTTTTTGTGGTCTATCCCATTCATCATCATCGTCATCGTCTTTTGTCGGAATTGGGCAAAGAGCTTGAATTGATCTTGTTGCAGATATGTTTGTTGAATCGTTGATTGGTTTTGGTAAAGGTCTTGACACTGGTTCGATATCAACCACAGGAGGCTTTGTTGATGGTGCAATTACTTGAACAGGCGCTGGTGGATCAGGATTTCTTGCTGAATCGAAGTCATCCCAAGTATCTTCAGTAAATGATTGTTGATCGTTATTATTATTATTATTGCGTACAGGTGACCATGGTTTTTCCACTGAAGTGAATGCAGCTTCTGATTCAGGTTTAGTTGGAGGTGGAACTGGTTGCGGTGGTGGACTAGGAGGTGGCTCAACTGGTAAAGGTGGAAATCTTGAGCCATTGTCATAAATTTTTATGTCATGTTCAGTGTCAGCATCACCAAGAAGATTCACCCCATTAAAGAGAAGCATTTCTGACCCTTTGAAGAAATCATCTCCCAAATTGGTCGTCACGACTTCAATATCTTTGATTAGCTCTTCACTGATCGATTCTGACAGTTCCATGTCTACGTCAATTTCTGGATGTAAGTCGATCGTCTTCCCAATTTGAGCAATCAACGATTCAGGTATTTTCTCGAAATCTATACACTCGTCTGGTTCAATTTGATATTCACCAGACTCACCAAGCTTATGAAGTTTCTTGCGCATTTGTTCTCGTAACTTTTCACGAGCTTGGATATTTAACACTTTTTTCTTGTAAGGTTGCTTTGGGTTTTTAATTAAATCTCTAACACTATCTTTATCCATTGTTTTCAGTTGTCGTAGAAGTTTCTTTGATGCCTCCGAAGCATTTTTGGCACACATTGCATCAATTTCATTAGTTGAATTGTCACCTTGAGCACTTCCATCGCTCTTTTTAGCATTTGCGACTGCTTTCAAATGATCCACTAAACTTTTAAATTTTGGTGCTGAATGATTATCTTCGGATGAAGATGTTGGATTTTGTTGTGAATCATTTTGATCTTGCCTAAAACAAATAAGGTTTTAATTGAAAAACATAAATGTTGTGGGTGTTTTGACTCAATTATGAAACTCACCAAGGTTTTTTATTTCCCCTCTGTTGATCACGATTTTTGAAGTTTGAATTATTCTTCATCCAATTTGAATTATTCCTAGAAGGAAAAGATGATAAATGTTTAAATAAATCAACAGTTTGGGAGAAGATTTCTTACCCTTGATGATTATTGCGACCAATTGTTCGACAAGCAGGGCCTGGACGACGATAGTCACTATTATTATTGTTGTTATACTTTCGAAAGTTTGGAGGTGTTGTTTCACCTCCTGGAAGTGATAACAACGGTCGAATACCAGGACTATGATTCTGTTGTTGTGGAAAATAATGTGGAAATGGATTTTGAAAGTTTCCACTATTTTGATTAAAATTTTGTTGATTATTCCCAAATGGAGGGAATGGATTACGCGACACATCCCAAATATTTGGGTTATAGTTATTTCGATTGAAATTCATATTTTTAAATCGCATAAAGCGAAAAATTACTAAAATGTAATATTTTTTTCTGTCCTATTTTTTTAGGGAGTAGTAACGTTGAAAAAAATGAATAAAGAAGCAAAAATCGCTTCTTTAGTGCTAACTTTTTAATATTTTATACAAATCTCAGGTTTATATTATGACTGACTGTCTACATACAAAAACAAAATTTCTCCAACGAAGATAACGACAATAATTTTTAAAAATAATTCAATTAAAACGTCTTGAATCATCATGTCGAATACTGATTATTGTGGATATAAATCTCCTTTATCAACACGATACGCTTCGAAAGAAATGCAATTCTTGTTTTCCGATCAATTCAAGTTTTCAACATGGAGAAAATTGTGGGCGATGTTAGCAAAGGCCGAAAAGGTAAACAAAAGAGAAAACTTTGTAACAATATCATTAAAAATTAATTTCAGGAACTCGGTTTGAACATCACTAATGAGCAAATTGCAGAATTAGAAGCTAATGTTGAAAACATTGATTTTAAAGCTGCTGCTGATGAGGAAAAACTTACTCGACATGATGTTATGGCTCATGTTCATGTTTTTGCCAAACAATGTCCAAAAGCAGCAGCAATCATTCATCTTGGAGCAACATCATGTTTTGTCGGTGATAACACTGATTTGATTATTTTACGTGATGCAGTGGATTTGTTATTGCCGCGAATTGTGAGTGTTATCAACGCCTTATCAGACTTTGCTTTGACCCATCGCGATCTTCCAACTCTTGGCTTTACGCATATGCAACCAGCGCAATTAACGACTGTCGGTAAACGTTGCACTTTATGGGTATCTGATTTACTGTATGTTGAAAAGAAACTCAGTGATTTTCGAAGAGATTTAAAGTTTCGTGGAGTGAAAGGAACAACTGGAACTCAAGCATCTTTCAGAGAACTTTTTGAAGGTGATAGAAATAAAGTAAAAGCTCTCGATTGTCGAGTTGCTGAACTTGCAGGATTCAAAAATGTTTATGCAGTCACTGGACAAACTTATTCAAGAATTGTCGACTCTGATGCCGTCTCAATTCTTTCACTTCTTGGATCGTCTGTTCATAAAATGTGTACTGACCTTCGTTTATTGGCATCATTGAAAGAGATGGAAGAGCCATTTGAATCAACTCAAATTGGATCGTCAGCAATGGCTTATAAAAGGAATCCAATGAGATCAGAACGTTGTTGTGCCTTATCACGTCATTTAATGACATTGAATGCAAATGCTGCCAACACTCATGCAGTTCAATGGATGGAACGAACACTTGATGATTCCGCGAATCGTCGTTTGACACTTTCTGAAAGTTTTCTATCAGCTGATGCTTGTTTGCTGACTTTATTAAATATTTCCCAAGGAATTGTTGTTTATCCAAAGGTCATTGAACGTCACATTGCACAAGAACTTCCATTTATGGCGACTGAAAATGTTATCATGGCAATGGTGAAAGCTGGTGCGGATCGACAAATTTGTCACGAGAAAATAAGAGTTTTATCTCACGAAGCAGGAGCACAAGTCAAACAACATGGAAAGGATAATGACCTTGTTGAAAGAATCAAAACCGATCCTTATTTTGCTCCAATTATCAGTCAATTGGATCATATCCTTGACGCTAGCACCTTCACGGGATTTGCTTCGTTACAAGTTGAAGAATTTTATAAAGAACAAGTTCAGCCAGTCTTACAAAAGTACGGAAATAGAATTCAAACATCTCAAGTTCAATTATCAATTTAACAATTCATTATAGAAGTAGACAGAAGGAAATTTGTAAAAGTCTTCATTTAATTGCAAGGAGAGATATTGTGAATCTTACTTAAAAAGTCATAATTATGGTTTTCCAACAATAAATAAATAAATTTTTACACAAATTGAATGCAAATTTAATTAAAATATTTATACGAATTACAGTCACTTATATCAGTTGAGTAAATTATAATTAATTAGAAGCGAGAAGTCACCGAGTGGCGTCGTTTCGTTACTGAGAGTGTCAAATTATACCAAAATTAATTTAAATTTTAATCAGAATGTAATAATCAAATTATGAAGAATTATTTCTTCTTCTTCCTTGCTTCATTTGAAGTTTCAAACAATTTCACAAGGAGATAAAAAAAGCGAAGAAAAAAGTTTGAAACACATCAAAAGAGTCATTAAAAGATAATATAATTAATGAAATAAAATTTACATATTTTCCACATATCGTGAATTTTATTGATTTGTTGTAAAAACTTTACGAGTAGCGTGATGAATCGTTTGAATTGTTTATTCACAAGCATTATTGAAAAAGGTGTTTTAAATACTCACTTAACAATATTCATTGAATAATCGTAAAGATGAATTCTTAATTTTATTTGACTATCTCATCTGACGAAAAATATTTAAGCCTTGAAGGAATGAAAGAAATTCTCATGATTAAATATTTGAAGAGACTTGTTTGCAATCTGAAATTTTAATCAAATCCATCTGCTTTCATTTGATGTATGAAATCTTCAACTAAGAATTATCGCAAACTATTGACATACTGACTTATTTAAGAAGACATCTCCTTCTTCTTCATCGTCTCTTTCATTCTTCACTCTCACCCACATCATATTTAACAAAAGAAATTAAATAATACGGCAATCGTGAGAAGACATCAAATATTCATGACATTGCTGTAGGTATTTTTATATACATAAGTTTAACTTAAAAGTCAATCCTTAAACGAACTTTTCACTTTTCTTCTTCGTAAATTTAGCGGAACAAAATACATAAAGCAGGTCTTTTCATCAATTCATCTCATTTCTACACTTTTTTTGATCTTTTGTGAAAAGGACATGGACACAGTTTTCTCTTTTTTCTTCCTTCTTCCATTCTCTTTTGAGTTAATTAGTCGAACAAACGCTTTTCTTATGTAAATTTAAACATGTTTCCTTCGTCTGCTTTTAACTTATGTTCAGCCATCGCAAGACCTATTAAAAAGGTGCAGATTATTAATATTTCATCACACGTAAAAGAAAGGAATTCCTTCAAGGTGGCATTTATTCGTTTCCATGACTCTTTTGATATAAAAATCTTTTGTTTTCGATTTCAAGAATTAATTCCAACAACACTTGTTAAAAAAATTTGTTTCATCGTACGAAAAAAAATCTACAACGTCATCTGTTATCAAACTGATCCTTTTCTTAGAATCTATTCGTGCCTTATTCTTTATAAATAAATTAGACATCTCAGATTTTATTAAGCTATACATAGAAGGAAGGTTTGAAGGTCTACTTTAATATCAGAAGAAGAAAATGGAAAAGAAAGAGAAAATGCCGACACAACACAATGCTGCCTTTTAATCTTTTGTTTGCTGTTTTTTTCTCTTTCTTTTTTTTGTGTTATCGCACATATTAAAATTTCATAAATTATACACACGATGGACAAGCATCTCGAGTAAGAGAAAAGTGACCACCCAGATGTATTCACAGCTTAGAAATGGTCAGAAATACAAAGAAATAAAAAAAATTCAGAGATTATTGCTTAGAAGTGAGCGAAAAAGTGAGTGGGGAAAAGCGAATGGGAGGAAACATTGCTTAATTCTGTTCACTGAAGTTCCAACCACATAATTATCTTTCATAAATTGATATATTAAGTAGATATCGAAATGTAAAATACAAAGTATCTCATGATGCCTTATAAATAACTTCTTTAAGTGAGTAACAGTATTTAAATGCTTAGTTCAACACTCAAACCCCATCATTATCATCACGATTTTCCCACTGTGAAGCAGAGTATTACGAATCTGATTTAAGCTGCCAGGTGAACAGTAAGATGTCAATTTGCATTTTTAAACAAATTTCTACTTTAGTTTTTCGCTTCGGACTATTATCGTATTGTTCTAAATGTTCACAAATTGATGGCTCAAAAAAGAATCGATCGATAAATTTTTTAGTTAGATTTATTCAAACAGACGCCCGTGGCAAATTGTTATGTTTGAGGCTGCACACGATGATGCTTCTGAATTATATGATCGGAAGATGTTTTGATTGGAAACTATGATATATGCTTACACATCAACTTTTATTCAATAGAGCGAAGAAAGAAGAAGAATGTCAGGAATGTCTATAAAGAAGAATTTATATAGTGTCAAGCACAAATATTTTGGTCGTCGGTTGTGAAGAATTGTTGGTTTGAAAAGGTTGCTAAACATTTTCCATCAGATATCTTACATACGTAGAGTATGAGTTGGAAAAATAAAACGAAAGAATGAGAAAAACCACACAATAACCCTTTTAATAAACTCTTAAATCGTACACTGATTGTCAGTTTAGAATCTAAAGGAAGAACCAACTGTGAAGTCACACAAAACCAATAATCCAAATGTCTTCCATAAGTGAAATCCTCTCCATTCTCATTTTCATTTGACACTTTCATTCATTCAATGGCCTAGAAAGATTTTCAACTGACTTGTTTATTTTCTCGGTGTTTAATCCTCTGTTTGGTCTTGTAGACCTTCGTGGCTTGGAGTTGGAGTGATGCTAGAAAGGATCATAACAAGTCTTAATCACTCAAAAAGGATTAAAGAAAATGTTTGTTAATTTTAGGAGATTTAATTCTTCTTTTCTCCCCCTCGCTTGTCGTACTTATGTTCCAGATTACTCCGAGGAAAGGCATCTCCAATGGTTTTATGAGGATTTCATGAAGATCAATGTTTGTGTGTGACAACATGAGATGAGTTTGCAAAGGATAAACAATTAAAAAGTTAATTCTTTTAGGAGATTTTCGCACTCATTTAAAAAATGTTTTCCTTTAATTAATATTTTAATTGCACAATTTTTTATACACACATCAATTAGTACAAAAACATACAAAGTTTGTTATTTATCTTTTTAAATTAATTTATAACAGCTCAAACAAGTCATTCATTAAAAATGGAAGAGAGAAAAATAAATTATTTAAAACTAAAATGATTCAGCAAAGCTTGTTTTAAAATTATCTGGAGATTAAAAATCTGAAGCGTGCTTAAGGAAGAGAAAAAGAAATCTTGATTATAGGATGAAGAAGGAGAAGAAAAAGCAAAGAAAATAAGGAAAACAAACGATAAATCCATAAAAGCCCATGACCTAAGACACATTCTCATCTTGTCGGTTTTGCGTGAAACATCTTAATAGCGAATAATTTAATTAAACTCTGCTTGTCACTAAACACACACACACAACCATTTTGCGGTTAACAGTTGATGACTTCATTTTACGTTTTGAAACGGCTCCTTATAGACACAACAAACAGGCAGGCAGGCAAGCAGGCAGGCAGCCTCATTCTCTTTCTCACATTTCATTCAAAACATGATGAAATTATCGTCGCTAAATTATTTCCATCTATTTATGAGAGGTGATGAATTATTAAATGCTCGTTCATAGACTAGATACGACTATTATTGAGTGTATGCGATGGAAGTAGAAACCTGAAAGCCACAGAAATTCCTTTTGAAAAAGTAGATGTGAACATGCTCACATTCTATGATGAAATTCCCCCCATAACGAGAAAAATTGAAATTTTCTACGGGAAATTTGTTTCGTCGCATATAATGTTCTAACAATAAATATAGTTCATCATCATCGTCATCCTTAGGAAGGTTCAGAAGGAGTTATGCTTTATGAATTTTTTGTTATACTGAATGCATTGAAATTTCCTTCACTTTGGTTAAAAAGGCGAAACTAATAAGTCACAAGGATTTTGCTGTAGCTAAATAGTCAAAGAGTTTCATTGAAATTGCATTTCAGTGACAATTCAAAGATTTCTTTGAAGGAGAAAAATTTCTGTCATGACTTAAATTGACGATGAAATGAACAAATTTTCGTGTTATGAAATTTCAAAGTAAGAAAAATTTTTATTTTATATCAAGATACAATTTTAAGAGTTTCAGTAAAACAGACTAATTAAAGAATCATCAATTCCAACACTCCACGTGCTTCTAAACTTTTAAGGAAATCGAGAAAATAAAAACCTTTTAAGATATGTTTCCGTCGCCATATTGAAGCGGCGACGGAAAAGTTAATTAGGATAACAGATTTTCACATCATAATTGTCGGAATCTTCAAGCATCTGTAAATGATTTTCGTCGCTTTTATAATCATCTCCGACAATTTAAATGGTGAACAAAATGTCGTCTTTCAGTCTTCTCTTCCTTTCCTTACTTATTCATTGATTTTTATTTAAAATTTTTATTATTTCTCTTCCTGCTTTATCTTGATTCTCAACTCTTGACAGTTGATTTCATTTTGAAAATGAAGAAGAAATAAAATAAAAAATCTCACACATTGAGATGAAGCTTGAGTTTCATTTCACACACAAAATCTCTCCCTTTCCTATTCATACATGCACATTATCGGGGTGGTCCCATCGGCATGGCATGGCACGGCTTACGACATTTTCCTGAAGGGGTAACAAATAAAGAAGTGAAAGAACGAACGAACGTTCACAGCTTACAGGAAAGCATACGCACATAAATTTATAATGGAAGCGTGAAGATATAAAAACTCAACTAAATTGCTGCCTATGATCCTTGATTTTACTTTGCCTGGAATATTATTTGTTGTTAAAAATTACGGTAGGAACAAGAGAAGGAAAGGGATACTTTTATGCTGTCAGTTATGACTTTGTTCTATTCCCGAACCTACACCAACTGCTTATGAAATGTGCTGTTGTTGTTGTTGCTTCCTTCAGCATATTCCATAATTCACCAGAAGCGGTGAAGGCTTGATTAAAGCATCTTTGTTGTTGTGCTGACTACGATTCTGATGCTTTTCCAACCCACTCTGCATCGGACATTTTTTTCCTTTTCTGACATCGAGACTTTTAACAGTGAAGGGAAAAAAAGCATTCATCCAGTTACAATGCACGAAGGAGAAAAAGAAGTTTCCTGACAACCATGAAAATTCATTTTTCTCAATTTTTCGTGTACGTCGCTTGCAATGTATTTGTGCGAAAGTCGTCTATTTGTTTAAATCTTTTTTTATTAAAAATTTTAACTTTTATATCAACCCATGGGTGAAGTTTGAAGGTTCACAAGCAGAGTTGAATATTTATGAGATGATAATAATTCAAATGATGTTTCATAAAAGTTAAATTCATATTGTAATTTAAAAGTTTTGCAGTTTGTTTATTTTTTTAATTATTTCATACTGCAATAACTAAAATATTGCCACAAAATTTATGAAATGAAAATGTTGATTCATTGTTTTGTGAGTCACAAAAATTGTTGGCAAATTTCTCACTGGGATTGATGCATTAGTAAAATAAAATACCCTATAAATATTATAAATTGTAAGCTGAAAAAAAGTGACTGCATTCGTTCGTACGTAGCTATTTGTAAAACGAGAATCATATATAAAAATTCATTAAAAGAATACGAGATCGTACAGGAGAAAAAAAATGTTTCAGCTTTATAGGCAATGTTTGAATAATTCAGCGTAAAGCGTGTAAAATTTTGTGTTCAATTGTTATTTTTTGTATTTTCGTTTTCTTTTTTTGGAAAGAGATTCTCTTTATGAGGATTTTTGTAATTCATTGGAATGAGCTTCATGATTTTTACAGCTGGCGATATTTTATTGGATGTGATTGATTTAGTTCCTGTCCTATCCTGATACTTATTCTCATTCTTTGAAGAATGAATGCTGATTGACTTTCTCACAATTTTTCATCTTCCTCCGGATTAGAAATTAAGAAGAAGAAGAAAGCCAAATCCCATCCCCGCCAAAATATTTAATTGACGATCATTTCCGCTGCTCGTTAAGACGCTTCATAATTAATTTCGCTTTGTGGAGAATAAACATCAAAACTAAAGATTAAAGACAATGAAAGATAGAGTAAGAGACAGAGAGAAATGATAAATCAACAGCATTTCCTTCTTAAGCTTTCTTTTTGGATTTTTTGGTAGCCCAAAAATTCTTGAGTGATTGAGAAACATTTATTTATATGATTTCACTGACTGAATCAACTGCTTCATCCGGAATCATCTTCCAAAATCAGTGAATGTCATAGATAAAACTCACACTTCATTGATTGATTTTCGAATTTCTCATTTATAAATATTTTGAAAATAAATCATTGACTGATAATCAATGACGAGCTTTTTTATTAATTATTTATTTCAATATTTGATGCTCATCAATTGAACTGATTAGTGGTAAATGTAGTTTCACTTTATCTTCTATTATGATTGTTCCTAAATATTAATCTCACTTTAAAACATTTTTTTCGTTTAAATCTTCTTGTTAGAGAAAGAAACAAAAAAATCTTAAAAACTAGCTAATAAATCATTGATCAAGAGAACATAGGATAATGTTATAAATGGTCCGTGAAAAATCTTAATTTCACGTTCAGCAGATGTAGCAACGTTTCGACCAAACATCGATCTCGTCTTTCTCGTCTAAATGATTTCTAAGAGAAAAAAAATCTTTTCATTCATCGATCGTTGAAGTCAAATCGACTGTGCAGTTTTTCTCCTTCAATTTTCATTTACATCAATTGAAGGTTTTCCATTGAAAAACATTCTAAAATATCAAATTGTGATTTATTAAAATTCAGAAATATAAAAAGCTAATATTAAACAAGTCAGTAAGTAAGGAACGTAGAATCCAAGGAAATCCCCTCAAATTTAACCATCGATTAAAATCAATTAAGCAACCAATCAAAGAAATTATGCGTTTCTGAATGCTCGATTTTTTACGTCTAATTGTAGCGAGTCGAGCGCACAATAAATATATAATCGATACACCTTAACCAGACCATTTTCATGCATCATTCATGATTTTTCGAAAGTTTCTTGAGTGCGTAGTTATTTTTCTTCTCTTTTCTCATTCCTTCAAATCATGGAAGAAAAAGATTTCTTAAATAAAGTTTTTATATGATTTATTTCATGGTTTCTTGTTTGTTTGTAAGCATCAATAATTTGATATCCTACGGTAACATTTAAAACACTACCGGTGATTTCTAATTGAGTGAATCAAACTCTCAAAGGCAATAAAGTTTTGGAATTTGTGTTCGTATTTGGAACAATATTATGAATGCTGCTTTAGACTTATTTAAAAACAAATACAAACAATGATAATCAATTTGTTTTCGGTAAACTATGGCTAAATGAGTCTGACTCCTCCGGGTCGTTTCAAGTTGTATCATGTTGACTCTGAAGTCTCATTTGGAATTTTCAAAGGAAAAGTTTCATGAAAATATTATCTGATTAAATATGAAAACGATGCGGGATGCAGTTGATATCATTACATGCAAATTTTTTCGAAAAGAGTCGACGACTCGTTGAAGATTCTTATTAAGGATAAAATAACAATATTATGTTGCCATCATCCTTAACTTCTTACTTTAAAGACTTTAAAGTTTTCATCTTCCATGGGAATCTAACAAAGACATTGCACTGCGCTTTCAGAACTTATTTCTTCAATTATCAATGTTTCCTGAAAATTTCTTTTCTTAATTTCAATTGAATTTATAATGAAACTTTAACTTTCCAACAAATTCTAGAAATGAAACTAAAGAGAAAGTTTCGCTAACTCCACTTCTTCAGTACTTTATATTTATTAGTAGTTAATCAGTTTAGATGCTTCTGTAAAATCTTTATTATTTAGTTTTCAAATTTAAATATATTTCTGTTCATGAAGATACATAAATTAATGCTTAAGAACTAAAGAGTATTTTAAAAATTCCCATCTTATAATTTAATTTGCAAATTTTTTAGCGGAGTCTTTGTTGGAATTTCCATTGCTTGGAGATTCTCTTAAGGAATATTCTGCAGATTCCTGAAATGGTTTTATGAAGAAGCTTGAAAATTATGCAGCGTTTGTTGAAGCTGCCTTGTTTACAAAATGTTTACGAATGAATTATTCATCAGCTTCATCAACTAAATGAAATTTACTCTGAATTATTCAAAGCTTGACTTACATTAACATCCAAGAGCATAAATTGAGTCATGGGCTCATGAAAATCACATGCAACTGAATGATTCGGCAAACTACTTGATACATATGAAAAGAGGATGAATATGCATTGTGAAAAATCAACCCCGAAGAAATATTCATGTCATAAAAGCTCACTTTTCCTAATCATGATGATAACGTAGAAAAGGAAACTTTCCAATTATTTTCCTATGCTTCGGGGAAATATTCGAAAGCTTTGTTCGTATGTTTCATCTTAATATCTCTTCCTCTAGGCAATTCCTCAAGGAATCTTTAGCATTCTACATAAATACCTTCGTAGATCAAGAAAAAAAGTAAGTTGAGAGTGTTACAAAATTGTAACGTGCTAACGACGCCCACCTAACATGAAAAATCATTTTTATCTCCTTTAAGTTCGGCAAGGCAAGGCAAGGAAAGGCAAGCAAAGGAGATGAAGAAGAAAAGTAGAAGAAATCTTTCAAAATTACCTCGATGAGTGAATTGTCATGAATATAAATCATTCTTACTTTGTTTTTGTTATCATTGCGAAATGGCAGAAAAACTAATGTTTTAGCTACCGAAAATCGGTGCGTTAAAGGACAATTTAACAAAAGAAGAACCTCAAAATTACAAGCATTGCCTTCCTTTTACGAACTTCTATCAGTTCAGGCATACATAAAGAAAGAACTCCCAAAACGACAGCAATAAAAAAAGAAAAGAAGTGAAGAAGAAGGAAACATGTAGCGTTGGATAACAAATCATTGTACGGACAAAAGAAATACTTATTAGAAAATAATCAGTAAGTTGTCATCGCTCTTGTGCGTTTGGCCAATTTTTGCCTTGTAACACTGTCGTTTTGCTTTTCACATCTCGGGGTGGTCTTCAGGATGAATTATGACTTTCCATTCTTCTCTCAGTTCCTTTCAACTCCGGCTCATGTGACACAACAGAGATCCAACGTTTGAAATGTCATCACTGAACAAAGAATCATCATTAGAATCAAAAATTGTGTAATTCGTAATATGTTTGATGAACAATTTATAAATCTAAGTGTGTCCACATTGGATGTCAAATGAAGTTCCTCTGTCGAATACTTTAAAGTTTAAATTAAAAATTGTCTTATTCATCTTCCTGAATAGAAGATTTAATCAATGAATTTTAAATTAGATAATTCAAAGATGATGATGGCGAACCATCATTTGAGTGATTCTCTGATTTATTTATTTAAATTGAGCTTCAAAGCATTCATGTGGAAATTTCACAAAAAGAAAAGGAGAATAAAATAAAACACAAAAAAGGAAAACAAAAGAGATGAATCTTTAGAAAGTTTAATTACGGCCAGTTGAGAGTGAAAATCGTCAGATTATTAATCCCTGAAATCGACAAATTAAAAGGATTTAGAATGACCCAAATCAGGTGAAGCAGAAAATTGTTGGAACGAAACGCGTTGAGGGAAAACAACGCGTAAATAAGTAGATCGACTTAATGGTTGGCTATTTCATGTATTTATGTCCTTCATTCGTCCAAGCTTTTTCAATTAATATTTATTTAACTTGTTACTGCCATGGATCCTTAAAATCAAGGACGCCACTCCAACAATTCATTTTTCATCTTCCATCAGTCTGGAATTTGAATTTTGATGAAAGAAAAACCCGCCGCTGCTGTAACAAAGATTAATAATAAAATTTTTAATTCTTTTCTCCTCAAATCCCTTTTGTCCCTTTCGTCGAGATTAAAAATTTATTGAAACTTCTCTCAATATATTTTTTAATATAATTTTTCACATGCTTGGGACATTTTATTTCGTTTCTTTTTTGAATCATTTTACATACTTTGTTCATATTCCTACCGAAAAGCCGAACATTTACATTATAAAACATAAAAATATTTCTTTCTTCTTCATCGTTTCACTCTTGAAAAACTAATTTATAACATTTATCTCTGTCCTAATTTCTACTCATGTCCATTGTGATTTCATTTCTAAAGCTAAAGTTTTTCTCTCCTTTTTTTACTTACTTGCTCTCATACTTAAATACTAGACTTCAACTAATTTCACGATAAACTACAATCTAAACTTAAATGAGATTAAAACATTGGGAAAAAATTCTTTGATTTGAGAGTGAATTGAAAATGATTGAAGTTTGTTTCCAACTCGATTGAAAAGTTTTTCCTTCGAAACTTTCAACATTGTTATTTTCTGCTTATTGTCGTGATTGTCTGATGAGAAAAGCCTCGAGTGGTTCCATTTCAACTATTTAATCCATTTCCATTGCTTAATGAACACGATTGATTTCAAGACCATGATAAGATTTCGAGTCACCATTTGAAGGCGATAAAGATGTTGGATGTCCATTTGGTGTTGCTTGTCCATAATGGTTCATGTTACTAGCAAAAAAGGAACTGAAATTATAAAAAAAGAAAGAAGAAAAAATGTTAAAATTGATGTAAATGATAATATCATTCTGATGTCAAAACAAAAAGAGTGAGAGAGAAGAAAAATGAGAATGGAAAACCAGCAATTAACATTAATTAAAATAAAAAGTTGCAAAACGAGAAAGAAGCAAAAATTATGAAAATTGTTTAATTACAGTAATTAGGAGACTAGCATATTGTGGAATAAAATTATTTATGATATCAAAATCATCGATGCTTACCTGTAGGCATCCCATTCGAAAGCAGCTCCTGAAACTGGCATTGTAGGCTTGCTTTGCATGCTCATTCCACTTCGCCATTGTGGTGGTTGTTCAAATGAGTTGCTGTATGAGAATGGATAAGTCGCTGAGACAGGAGGCGTGGGTGGTGTTGCGGAGTTAATATGGTTATGTGTTCCAATCGGAATGTTGCTTTGGGTGTCTGCGATCGATGAATAATTATATGTTGTGTTCATATTATTGCTTGAGATCGATGAGGTTGAGGTTGTGGGTGGTGCAGAAGACGTTGCACCATGTACTGGGCTCGAACTCAATGAAGCGGGACTCAATGCAGCCGAACTAGCAACCATCGGAGGTGGTAGATGATTGAAAGCTGATTGTGGTGATTGTTGACTGCTATTCATTGTATAACTTTGCGTCCATGATTGCATTGGGGCTGGAAACGACACTTGTGGTGAAGAGATTTGGAGTGATGTGTCGTATTGTGTCGGATATGCCGAAAGATTGGAACTGAATGTAGGAACTTGTTGTGAATTCATTTGTTTCCGCAAACGAGCGCGTCGATTAGAAAACCAAACTTGAACGCGTGCTTCCGTCAAATTTGTTGAATGTGCTAAGTCTTCGCGTGTATAAACATCAGGATATTGTGTTCGTGCAAAAGCACGTTCAAGAGCTTCAAGTTGTTCGCCATTAAAAGTTGTGCGTGATCGTCTTTGCTTTCTTTTTAATTGAATGCCAGGTTCCGATTCGGTGTCGCTTTCATCAGATTGTCCGAGAATTCCTTGAATAGTGTAACTGTTGTGAACTTCGCTTTCGCTGTCGTCGCCATTTTTCTGACGCAGTAGTCGACTAATGGAGCTTACAGAAGGCGCTGTTTGCTTATCACAGATTCCTTCTTTGATTAGTTGCTCACGAATTTCCCATGAGAAAATTCCCGGATTTTCTTTTTTCATTTCTTCGATTCGGTTTTCAATTTCTGGTGTAGCTACGCGAGGTTTACTGCCACCAATGACTCCTGGTCTGATACTTCCAGTTTCCTGATATCGATTGAGAATTTTCGAAACACAACCGTGGGAAACGCGAAGTTGGCGTGAAATGACGCAAGGTCGAACGCCAGCGGCCGCAAGTTCAACAATTTTGAGACGAATGTGGTTTGGAAGAGGTCGTCCGTTGATGAAAACGCCGCCAAGTTGATTTACACGTCCTTGGCCTGAAACAGAGCAAAGAAAGAAAAAACGTTAATTGATTTTTGATGATTTAATTAAGCTTAGAAGTACTCTAAGCAGACAGAATCTTGTTAACATTGTTTGCTTAACTTTTCTCTTTCTTCAATATTCTTTTCCACTGAATTAGATACATTTTGAGAAAACGAATTATTTTGAGGGTGCAAGACATAACTTAACTGACAGACAAAAACAAAACATAAAAGGACATGAAAGAAGTTTAAGATGAGAAATATTTCAATATAGATTAAAGCCACAGGTATCGTTTGAGCACCATTAGCCATCAATACAACAGTATTTATCTCAAATATTTACATTTTCGGTTTAGCTAGAAGATTATCCGTAGAATCCAATAAACAAAGAATGAAAAATGTTTAGAAACATCCAAAGGAGGCTGTAAAAGGACTTTTCAAATATTAAATCTAATTTTATCTTGTCTTTCATGACGAGAATTCATTTCGCCTTTTTTGTTTGCGAAGAAGATTGAATTCTCAGTTGCTTTATTTTTATTTCCCTTCGATGGGATTATTCAAGCATAAACTTATTCAATGCTCGTATGACCAGCATTTTCATTTGGTTTCTTTTTTCTTCTTTTTCTTCTCAGCTATCCGTGCTTGCCTTGATTTGTGTCATAACAACTTAATTTTGGACAAGGATAATGAAATGATCTTTTAAAGGTTTCCTTTTATTTTTCATCTCGAACTTCATGCACAATTGAACGAATCTAGAAAGGATCTAGGATTGCGTATAAAATAGAGAACGAAAAAAACCTTTTCGTGCTCTCTTCTAACTGATTTAATTTTGCTAAACAAAGTTGAAACATTTCGGTTCCTTAAATATGGTTGGTGGGCACAAAAAATTTTCCGTGAATCGCCTCATCGAGCATGTAAGTGTTTTGTTGTGAGAACTTCATCGTGTGTGATATTTTCTTCTTGTTATTTATGTAGAATCTTCATGAATACAAAATACATGAATTGAGAGATTCACATCAAAAAAAATATTTAAAGGAAGATAAAAAAGATTCAATGATGAATACACGCTGCAGCAAAAGTGCAACGCTTGCAATTTGCTTTCTTTCTTCTCATCATTTTGCCGGTGCCAAAGCATAGAATTTGATGTGGAAAGGAAAGATTACTTAATTGAATTAAATACATGGAAAAAGAGGCTCCGTACTCTGAATAAATCAATGGTCAATTTGTTGTTGAACGATGATCAGACGATGCCGACATTGTCGGCGATGGAATGTGATGAACGCCTCGGACGCTCGAATGATAGCCATGGAAGTGGCGAGAAATAATGACCATGTTTACACTCTGGGAAATTACTGTTCTTCTCGTTGTTCGAGAGTTGCAACAACATATTAAATATCTTGGGACGCTTGATCGTAAGGGGAACATCAAAAGTAAGAAAAACTTTTCCTTAAAGTTAAATTGTCAATTTTTCTGGCTTAATATTTGAATTATGAATTGAAGTCGTACACCTTTGTGATTCCCAAATGAATATTAATTAAATTATTATCATCCATCTGCAATTATTTACCAGAGAATTGACGTTCCCTTCGATATTATAATTTTATTTTCTTTGTATTCTTAAATAAGAATTACAATCGCAAGCGAAGTTGAGTTACTGAGTATCAACAGCAAAACCGTTCATGTTATTAAATCTCGTAATTTATTCACGTTTGTAAAAATAATTTTGTGTATGATTCTTTAATAGTTTTATTGCTCGGCGCTGTTGGACATCGTTCCGTTTCATTTGCAGACTCGCGCGGTCAATCATTGTAACATATTTCCCATCATGATCGTCATGTTTCCATTGAAAGAGATCTCTATGATATTACATCGCATTATGAGTCGAATACATCATAATCTGTCTCCATTTCGAAATAAAGAAGAACTCAAAAGAAATATTTAAAAGTGTTTTATTAATAAAATCTTTTCTCTGGACGGTATAAAAAGGCGTTGAAAGCATTTTCCTTCTAAATTGTTAATTTAGCTGATCAAATGAAGCGAAAGATGCCCAAGCAGTCCATTATTGTGGCTGGAGATTTTCTTTTCAACTTCTTTTCTTTCAAAAAAAGAAAGAAAAAAACGATACAAGATAAATGAGTCTTTCTTTTTATTATGTTGTTTCCACCTATTATAGCCAACCGAATAGATAATATCATCTCTATCGGTGTGTCTAAGACATCAAGTCTTTTATTATGATGTCATCAAAATATTTATTATTAATAGACGAAATTAAATTAAACATGTTTTCTAATCTTTTCGTTCGTTGTAAAGGTCTTTTTGAAGATTCGCCGATAAACAATCCTTTGATGTTGCTTTTTTCTCTCTTCATCATTTAAGAAAGTAGAGTTTTGTGTTAAAAGGAGAAAAATAAAATTAATATCTAATCATAAAAAAATAAAGGAAAACATTCTTAAACAGCCTACGCAAATGATAAAATCAGATGCGTCGTCATGACATAAATATCGGTAGCTTATGACCAAAACAGAAAGGCAAAGAGTCTCATTTAATCCATCTTTCCTTCTTCTCATTGTGTGTTCTTTTGCCGACAGTCATCGGTGTTTCTTTTTTAATTTTATTAGACAGTAATCAAGACAATAAATCATCTGAATATGATTTATAATAACATAATTAATTCGCTTGCTATTAACTAATATCATAAATTACAACAACGCTGTCCAACTGGCACGTGAAAACAATGTGTTGATTAGATAAATGATGCGATCAATGTTCCGGCTTCGAGGGTGCCAAATAATGAGTTCATTTAGTGTGTTCATTGATTACCTGATATTAATCTATTAAATATCAAAAGATGATTCATTATCTATCAATGATGTTTAAAACAAAGCGATTGTTTACTCTCACATTAAAGTTCAAATTATTAAATAAACTTCTCCTTTGAAATGTATGAAATTGTGCTTTTCAATTTGTTTATGGACCTACCTAGCAATAAAGGTCAACATAAATATTTTGAAAACAATTTTCTCACTCAAAGTTTTATTGTCTGCAAAACGCATTTCAATTAAAACGATATTTGTTGGGATGTAAATAATAGAAAACTCATCATGATTAAACAATTGCGTCGGTGAGAGTTGAATGAGTTGAGCATATTGTTGATCCATAAATTACCACACGAGCATACAAATTATTTGAATTGAATATTGCCCATTATTTGATCACAATCATCGGCCTTTACACAGCAAATTGATGAGTGTTGAAATGAAGGAATTTCCTTTCATATTTATTCTTCTTCTTCTTTTTCTTTCCCCCCAAAAAAAAAGCACAAAGTGAAAAAGCACCGCAAGTCAACGCGAACGAGAGTGTAAAAATACCAATTCGTATTAAAAAACTATATAATCATAATGTGAGCCTGAGCCCTCATCGAAGGAGAATTGAGCAGGAAAAAATATCGAAAAAATATTAAAGAGAAGATGAGATCAAAGAAGTTGCCGGCCTTCGAAGTTATTCCGATATATTTATTATCGTCATCATAAAATAATAATATATTACACGATGTTTCTTTTGTGCTTTGAATCGTTTTGGTTGTGCCTTCTTCATAAGATGGAAAGAAGAGAAGGTGAACGTAAACGTAGAGTGTTATGCAAAACGGAGAGACGAAACCTTTTAACAACATATCATCGCGCCAGAGTGTCTGCCGAAAAATGAGATGAAGTGAAGTGGAGGAAAAGAACTCAGAACCGATACGACACTCATTGCTTTTGTTGCTTACTCATTACCAGCATTCTTTAAATATAACGCGATTTATTTTCGTTTTCGGTGCCTTTCTCGTAACTCTTGATGATTGTGAAAAATGGTGAAAGAAGCACACGAGGATCTTAAGATTAAATATTTCAAAACGTACTTTCCTTTAAGCGAATTTCTTCTTTTTTATTTTTGTTCTTTTTGACAAGAAAAAAAAGAATTAAATTTCATAATGTCCATGCCTCGAAACAAACCGAAGAAGCATAAAACTGAATCTTTTGTAATGTAACGTCTAGCACCGATCAACGAACGATTACTTTTTGCTGCTCTCTACATCATGTGCATTCAAATTTGCATAAAAAATCTTTAAAGCTTGTGGAGTTTTATGACTTGTTTCACAGTTTTTAAATTTGTTAGATGGCCCGTACTCGCGCTTTTAATGTCTTTTATTATTATTATTAAATGCAAAGAAAATGCAATTTTATTGCTCTTTACAGCAATCACACATAAAAGATAAGCGTGACTGGTAAAGTCAAGTTGTAACGCAGTAATTTAAGGTAATTAGGCATACTTGAATGCTCCGATTGGATATCTTTGTCGCATGTTTCTTTTAGCATTAGAAAATTAACTTCATCTTAATCGTGCCTTTTGTGTTGATCATCAAAAAACGATACGATAAATTGCCCAAAATATTTTCGAGGGCTTCAGGTACGATCTCTTATGGAATACAAAACATAAAAAAGGACTTTGGGATGAAATAGAACGACATGTTGTGTATGCATCAGTGCCGTATTATTTCTCACCTTCCACAAAATGTCAAAATCATTGTTCAACATATTGTTCGGAAATCTTTTTTTCTTATTCTTTCTCTTCTTAATATTAAAAGCTGACCGCCGACGGATTAAACGAAGCAATTTTTCGTTTGATCTTTTTTTTGTGGCGTTGTTGCTGTTGCAACTGTTATCTAATATATGATAAATGCGATTATGGTTCAGGAGAGAAATGAAATGGATCACGAACTATTAATCAACAAGGATCGTGTTGTGAACTTAATGCCCTTTGCTTTTAAGATGCTGATAAACGTTCGAGATCGCCTACATAAGATTATTAATTAGGTTTCATTTACGTACCTTGGAAAGGATATCCCGCAAAATAAGGCGAAGGTTCAAGTGATCTCATGGTCATAGTCATTTATCCAATAATTGTTTTTAATTTATTTCAACTCAAATTTTAATATTTGGCTTCAAGTTCACTTTCTTTGCTTAATGTTGAATGACTTCTTTAAATCTTTTTCCAGATACTTTTAAAAATATTTCCACTCGTTTTTATTCCAAAGAAGAATTTTTTTTCCACTTAAATATGAAAACTTTTTCTACACTTTTGCAAAATCTTTATTTGAGAAAAATCTTTTTTTGACTTCCTTCTTGGCCGAAATGCAAGACGAAGTTATGAAAAAATATCCCGAGGAAAATGTTCACTCGCAACAGGTAGTTTCGAGATTTCAACTGAGACTAACAAACTCGAAAGTTGAAACGCTCAACAAACGCCTGAAGAATGATCGGTTCTTGAAGAGTGTTTGTTGTGTTCATGGCTTTGTGCATAAGTGAAACTCCTCCCATTATCGTCGTTTTTGCTTTGTGTGTAATCTGATACCCTCTCTCTGTCTGTTCTTCGACTGTTATGTGGATGTTCATTTGTGTGCAGCCTCTAGCGTGAGTTCTTCTTACAAAGTGAACATGAATAAAGCGGGATCAAGTTTGCCGTTGATGAATAAATCATGGTATTAAATCCATTTTCCTCGTCTTTACTTGTGATCGTGCCGACACTTCACGATTGGTTAACAACATAAATTGACTTTGGTTTGATTTTATTTATTTATCGACCGCCCAAGTTAATGCTTTACTGGTTTTCTTAATAATGTTGATGAAAATAAAAGATTTTAATGCTGTCAAATGGCACTTCTTGTTTAAATTAAATTGACTGATGTTCTTGTGGGTGAATTAATTTAAATTAATCATCTCATTATCACTTATCGAATGCTTTTTAAACCAATAATTATGAATCTTGTCGAAACAGACTTCTGAATAATTGTGAAATATTTGGAAACATTTTTGTGGTTTAATTCACGTTGAAATACTTTTTTTTTGAAGTGGTCGAAAGTAAATATTTTCATCACAACGGTTTAACGTTCATTATTCCACATTGCACAACTTGGAACATTTTTTTCAATTAAAACCTCATTTTATCTGAATTGTTTTTTGCCAGGTTTTTCAATTGCATTTATGCTACAAAGTTTTGCTCCGATTGCATCCTCCATAAAATAAAACATTCATTTGGAAATGACAAGCGAAGTTCGGTGCAAAATGGAACAAATTGAAAATATTTCGCGTTCCATTCATTATGCTTTCGGGAAGTTTATTGGCGGAACACAAACGCGCAGTGCTTTGCAAAATTAATTAATCCATCCAGACGATGCACGTTAAAGCGTTTACAAATCTTTTGTTTCTTTCGATGCGGGTCAAATATCAAAGGAATCAAATATAAGCGATTACAAACATAAAATTTTTCCCAATAATGAGTTGAAAGCTATGACTACTTTTTGGTCAAAGGACATTAAACATGCTCATAAAAAAATTTCCGGGAACATCTGAGACTCATTATGAGAATTTTAAAATTTATTGTTTTATGGCCGAACACTAAACTGCCTTGTCACTCACTTTGAGACTCATTTTGGTGTCAAATTTTTGTTAGCTTTTGTAAAAAGGCAGAAGTATGGATATTTCATTGAACAAACTGTTTTATGGAGTTTCTGTTTCTATTCACTAGATTTAGAAGAAAAAATTGTTCAATTTTCAGCAAAGTCTCTAACACAACAAATATTAACAAGCTCCCTGGTGTTACTGTTTATGATTTTATGTTTTTATTGATCTTAACTGCGTCGCTTTTCTGCTTCAACTTTTTTTTCGTCATATTGACATTCAAGCATTTCAGAATTTTATGTTTTTACGACTTTTAATGGTTTTGATATATGATTTCGCAATCATCTAAAAAGATTCAATGCAAGGCAGTTATTCTAGGCAATTTCTTGTTTGTTCTCATTATTTTATTTGTTGATAATTCGAACAGACCATAAAAAGACTTTGACAACATAAATGAATGAATTTAAAGCGACAATAAAATTTTATTTCTTCAAAGTACGTGATAACAATTTCCATTGTCCATCAACATCTTTTCGTCTTACATTTCTTTGACGTTTTCTTTTCACATTTTATTGCGACTTCTGAGAAATCTGAAATCTCTAAAGCATAAACTTCAGTAGCAATTTTCACAAGTGACAAATCCATTCAATTTACTCCACCAACCACCACCAGCTCAGTTGATTGATCGTCTCACGTCAGGTTATTGAGTTTCTTTTTCATTAAAAATTCTCTTTTGATTAATTTGCTGTTAAGCTACCGGTCTACCGAAGAGTTTTGTTGTAGCTTTTAACAGAAAACATTGCTTGTGCAGATTACAAGTTAAAGTGCTAATAAATCTCCAATCCAATCATCTTTTCATTTCATTTTTTGAATCTCTTTTCTTCTTTTTTTTTTTGATCGCAGGTCATCCATCCACTCGAACAATTGTTGCCAAAAATCGTTGTCTTGTACCTTGCTTAAGTAATCACTCAGATTTGTCTTCAGAAAGTTTCAAGTTAATTCTTCATAGATCCTTCAAACATTACCCAAGAGACATGTACGACAAACTCGATAATAAAAGGAAACCATCACAGCATGAGAAGTCAAAATTCGACATGTATGACACTTTTCTGTACGTAGCCTTCAGAGCAGATATTTTAGTTTCCTTTTCGGCCAACTTCGTCTCGCTTTTCATAGAAAGTTATTAAATGGAAAATCTGAACTGAACGTTTTATTAAGTGGAAAAGAAGGATGATGATCCGTTTATGGGTTGTGATGTGGCGTAAAATCCTTCATCGTAGACACTCTGTCTAGTGAGAAGCTCTTTTTTATTCAATGTTTCGTCTCGTCTTCTCTCAGAATAAACATTTCCATTTTCTTCTACCGTCATTGTTATCAAAAGGCTACATGGTGATGTAAGAAGCATTCATTCTTTGTCGGCACTTGCGGCTTTAATGGTCATTTTTCGTTCGCTGATTTTAATTTTACTTTTTTGTTTTTGTATATTTTCCATTTGGAGGCTTCATTTGCCTCGTTTCACATTGTTTTGCTATTACAAAACTTTTCTTTTAACATTTTTTCATCTCTCTCTTTTTGTTCTTTCGATGGGGATGGTCCGCAAGTGATATTTCCATCGATTTTATTTGCACAGCATTTTAAATTCCATTTTAAAAGTTTCATTCAAAGCTTGTTGCTTTGAAACAGCAAAAACTCACAAATGACCCACTTAAACTATTTTCAACGCTTTGAATGTAACCAATACAACTTATCTCAACTTTTCTGACACAACTTACGGATATTGCTTAACGAAGAAAGAAATAATAGAGCGAAATTTTTTTGCAGGAAATTTCTCAACTTTGAAATTGCAATTTCATGGTCTACATTTGAATTTCCGAGAGTAAATTTACCTCGTGGTAGGTAAGTTAGTTGCAAATTGAATGGGAAAGATAAAAAAAGTAAAATAAATGTTACAGCAACAAAAATTCTGTTTTGAAGGGAGAAATTCAGAAAAATCATGACTTGAGGGTATCAATTAGTAACGATAAACAATCCCCTTTAAAGCTGTAATTTGAAGCACCTGATAGACAATCTAATAAGTGGATAAACGTTGTTATTAACCCTTTAATATGAATAAAGAATAACGAATAAATGAAAGGTTTACTTAATATATTTTCGGATAATGGAAATCCTACAGAATACATTTTGATAGGTCAATTAAGCTCTTAAAAGCATTGCGTGATAAGCATCAAATTAATTTGTGTCGACACTATCAACAATCACCAAAAACAAGCTTGAACAGAAAGTGTTGAAAATCACAATGAATCCAAATACTCAACAACCATTCATCATGCTGAAAAGTGGTTGTATCAAATCGAATATCGATACACTTTTGAATGTTTGACTTTTCTCATTTCTCAGGCGCCTTCCCCATCCAATTTGATTATTTACAGTTTGATTTTTCGGCTTGTTCATCACTGAATAGGCAAGTAAATTGAGAATTAAGCCATAAAACGATTGTGTAGGTGTTGAATCATTCTAATCATATATTTCATGTTGACTACGCCTTAACCAATTTTTATCACGACTTCATTCATTTCATTCACTCGAATTTACTCATACTTATCAATCTATTCATTTTAAGATTCCGCGTTGATATTTCTTTACAGTTTGTGACTTTTCAGTGGCAATGAACGAACATCCACTTAGCAATTAAACTGACTATGAGCATCGCAAGCGACAATAATTAATTTGCTTTTCAAATGAAATTAAAATCGCGATAATTTAATAAAGATATAGAAAACTATAGAATTAAATTTCCCTCACTTTGTATGTTTCATTTATAATTTGATAAATTTCACATAAAGCATGAGATTGTCGTTATGAAAATTTTCCATTCTTTTTACTTCAACATGAAACTGTTTTTATGTTTCATCGAAGCGCAGCAATGTTAAAATTGAAATTTGAATTTGCAGTACATTTTTCAAATCATCTTACTTAGTCTTAATCTTTAAAACTTTAAAACTACAGCATTTTAAATTATTGAACATTATTTTCATAGAGAACATTTGTAAGGATATTTCGAACAAAGTTTCCAGTCTTTTAACTTTATGTGCAAGATGCTACAACTCTCTTGTGTATTCATTTAAAGTCAATTTTTCAAGCATGTGGACGAGCAATTATTCAACAGCAAAGTTAACACCGCATCTGAACACAAGGAGAAGTTTTTTCGATAGTCTCGATTGGGATGTTGGCTGTGAGTCTTATTTAAGGATGAAAAATCTATAGAAAATTGAGAAACCAACAATTTAGCGATTTCATGGCTGAGCATATGCCAACAGTATCGTTTATGTTTAATGTTTAGTGTCTGGTTTTCAAACAATTACACATACACACACAACATCATCTACCTGATAATTTTCACTAATAGCATGGGCCAATTTTTCACGCATTTTCATCCACATCGCCAGATGTTCTCTAAGTCGCTTCTCTCTTCTAAATAGATTATTGATTTTGCAAAATGCTTCTGCATTTCATTTTCTACTCTGCACTACAATTTTGCGTCATAATATCCATTAATGGCAGCATTTATATTTCATATTCGGAAGAATAGAAGGAAAAATGCTTCTCATGTTTATGTGAGTTTTAAAATTTGAGCAATTTTCCGAATTGATGAAATCGAAACGATGCCAAAATCTGTTGAAATTTATTTGTGAATATAATTCAGAGGTGCCACCAGGTCGATAAATTCGCCGAACATTTGCTCTGACCTGGAATGTAAATAAACTTTAAAGAACATTTCTTTTTTACTGATTTTCCATATTTTCATTCTGAAAGTGTTGGCGCAGCCACATTGAGTGCTTTGAAAGGTGTTTGGAAATTTTTATACCTTTTAAAACAAGAAATGAAAATTGTTTCTTCAAATTCCCAGTTGGCATTCTCTCGTCTTATGTCGAATGTTCATATTCAGATATTTCTAAATAAATCATGTTCGGCTGAAAATGGCAATCAAAATTGAAAATTGTTTTTCTTTTCATCTGAATTTCTCATGAAAAGAAAATTGAACAGTTTAAAATTTTCTGTAAATAATAAAAAATATTACAAATGATGAAAAAAGGCAAATTATTAATATTTAAACGTCGATTAACAAAATCAGTTTACGACGTTTCCTCCCACACAAAACAGGAAATAAATTTCTCTTTCTGAAGTTTCTCACGTTTGGAATCTTTTTTAATTAAATAAAAGCAAGACAGTGGCATATTTGAAATCGCATTCACTTGCTTTGTGAAAAATATTCTGACTGAAGTATTGAAGTCAATTTTAAATGACATTTTCTCACTTCTCCTGTGTGTGGCGGCTTCTTGTGTGATCCAGAAACTATGTCGGCATTTATATTGTAACTTCCCTTTGATCCTTTGTGCTGAGGTTTTTCTTGAATGTCCTTTTATACCTACGATCGATCTCTTGAATCTCTCTTGTCGAAGGCGTGTGTGTATATGCTGTTAAATGACTAGAGAAATAAAAGAAAATTGACAATTTTGTTGTTGTTGTTCGCTAGTCTTTACGACACACCGCAAAATACAAGCCGCTTGAGAAGCATCACGCAATTTCTTCTTTTTCTTCTTCTATTTACTTCTTGTTTATGTCATTTTTCATGTGATTTTTCAACAATTTATTATTTCTATCATTGGTGATGAACGAACAATTTGGATTGTTTATGTTTGTAAGCTTATGATCACAGAGACAAACAATGAACTGCAAATACTTAGTACAAGTGAGTGAAGTTAACCGACAACAAATTTGTGTGAGAAAAGTGATTTCTGATAAACATTTTAAGATTTTAAACTAAGGTCATGATTTTCAATTTCCTAGAAGACGAGAACAGTTTAGATCCCTTAATTCTGTTTGACATAAAAATTGATCCAATTTCCCGATACAACAACGTAAAGAAATTTTACGACTTTTTTTCCTTCGTTTTTTTGTCACTCATAAATCTGTGAACTTTATGACTCGAAATGATTAACTTTTCTTCCCCTTCAGCCTTTACAAACGTCACCGATCGTTGTCAAAATGAATCTCTTTTTTTCCGCCCACAAAATTCCCTTTTCAAACAAATGCCGACATATGAGAAACTGCTCGTCACATGTTTGTCTTAACCGCAATTAATATTTAAATGAGAAATGATCCTTTACAAAGGCTCTTCCTTGTTTTTCTTTTCAAAGCTACACTTGCAAGGACCACCGCAGATTCTTTGTTCATTTCCATATTTGTCGAATTTTTCTTTGAGAATTTCTTTTCGGCATTTGTTTTGACAACAACGACAAAAGGATTGTTTTTGTTATACAATTGCATAAAAATAGTCAATGAAAGGTAACAACTAGCAAAATAAAGCTGAATCGTCTTTCACTTAACAATAGATTCATTCAAGAAAGAAATATTTTACCAAAGCTGAAATCTTCTTATCGTTCATTGCTGACTTTTGTTTTCAACAGCAGTTTACTCTGAGAAGGATGTACAAGCAGTCACAAAACTTTTCCAAAACTTTTTCCTGTTGTTGAAACTTCCGGTACAAAATGATTCGGAAGAACAAAATAAAAAAGCATTCGACATGCGCTAGTAAAGCAAAGATTCATTGAGCACATGCCAAAAGAAGAAAAAGTAATTGTAATGGAATGAATATCAAAATTTTAAATAACTTTAATAATAAAATTTGATTTGAGAAGTGGAATTTTTGAAGATAATTCTTAAATTGCGCGAAAATTCCCCAATGAATTGCTTTATTGACGTTTAATGATAACAATAAAATAGCAACAATTGTCCATTGGATAATTTAATCATCGTGACTCGTTTCCGATAAGAAAATAAATTTGAACACAATTATCAGATAAAAAGCATTCAATAAATCTCATCGGAAATTGCTTTTTATCGCATTACGCAAACAAAGTTGAATTTTAAATGAATCGAGCGAAAGAACATTTTAGAATGCGAAGGAATTTATAATTCAGTGCTACAATAAATTTAAGAAAATTTCCGTTCGCTTAGAGGGAAAGAAAGAAAAGCCAATATTTATGGTTCTGTACTATGTTCTGATACTTCTTCCATTTTTTCCCTCACACCAAGTGTGAAAATTTATAAATAAAATTTTATTGTTTTTCTCTCGCCTCATATTTATTGGCTTTTACATTCTCCTCGACTGTTTGGTTTTATGTATTTATGCAAACGATTTGTAAGTGATGTAGCTTATAAATCTCTATAATCTGTGACTCATACTTTAATCTTCCTGCATCTATTACACCTGCTTGCACCTCTCCTTCATTGAATAACTTCATATTCGTGCGAATATCGTCAGTGAGAGGAATAGTGAGAAATTTACATTTTGTCGTTTATATTTTAATTTAAGTGCCATTCAATTTTTATAACCAATTATTACTGCTTCAAGCTTTGAAAAGATGTTATTCAATGAATATTAGTTTTTGAACTTGCAGGTATTAAATTTCATCATCAAATGCTATTCTCTCACTACTTAGGCAAATATCTTTGTCTGTAAAACTAATTTCAATATTTTGTTCACGTAATCTTCAAATAGAGCTTTTAACGTCAGACTTTATGTCTTACTCTATATCAACGTGTGAATTGTTTTAACACTGTAGAGTCGCAACATGCTGTCGCATTATCCAAAGCGAAAGCTTCCATGAAAAGCTCTTCTCATATGGCTTTTGCTTATTTGTTAAAGTAAGGTGAAATGTAAGAGATAGCAATTTTGAAGGGAGGATGAAAATATCTTTAAAATTGTGAAAACAGCTTGGAAAATGACAAGTTGTAAAATAATTTAATAATAATTTATTAAGCAGCTTTCATGGATCTCTCTTATTTTAATTCTCTCATTTCCCTTTGTCTTTAAATCTTTAATAGAAATTATGCTTCATGTTGAAGCAAAATTGAAAAAGTTGAACAAAAAAATCAGGTTAAAAAAGTTTAGACGAAGATTGAAAAGTTTATGTTTCTTAATTCATCAGCTTTTGCATTAAAATTTTGTTTTCATGATATTATGTAACGGAAAAGTTATAATAATACATAAAATAAAAAAAAAAATGGAGGAAGTTAGCATGGATAATAAAACATATTTACGTAAACAAGTAGAAGCAGGTCAGGTTGAGAACATAATTTCATTTTATGTTACAGTTTTGTTGCTATAAATGACGTTCGTTGGTAAAAAAAAACCCTTCAACGAAGTTTATCATGTTGAGACCCACTCAACGATACTACAAATTTGATTCTATTTTGAATATTGCGTAAAGAAAAAAGTAATAAAATTTCAGCGAATTTTTCTTTATCTTTATTTCTATTGCGAAAAGTCACGACGGCTCGTTTTCCCTTCGAACATCAAGCGAAAGTTTTCCTAACCCAAAAAGCATCACTGTTCTTTGGGTAAATCAATTCACAGAAGGCTTGTTCTCTAAGGAAATTATCTGGTTTTTTAAAGTATATTTTCGCATCCCTTTTTCAAATTTAAATATATATTCTATCTCAGATTGTGATTCCGAGATAGCTCAAGAGGAAAATATAGAGAAAAACTCTATGTGAGCATATATTTCTACATAAATATATACGACTTTGAGTTCAACAACAATTCTGAGGTTTGGTTTTCTTGTTTGCGGTTGAGTAAACGGTGTGGCAACTAAAGAGGTTGATTTTGATACAGGATATTATTTTATTTTCTATTCTAGATGCTTTCAATGGGAAAATATTTCTTATTAAAGTTGAACAGTTAATTTCCTGATAAACTTGTGCTTCCAAAAGCTTTCCCTTTTCAAGCATGTATAACATATTTTCCTTTCTCACTGATTGCGTGATGGCTGCGAGCATGAATTTGACGATATCTCATTGATTTCATTTCAAAAGTATTGATATTTACTTTCTCTTTTATTTCTAACATTTTTCAAGATTTTATTTAAAAAAAGCTTTCATATTGCATAACTATCAGGCGAAGGTTTTATAAATTTTGCCCCTTATAGTTATGTAATGTGAAAAGTTTTTATTTAATACATAACACGACATCATTTCGCTTATGAAATCTACCAATGTCAAAAAGTCATGTCAAAATGTCACTTCAGCCATAACTATGACTTTGATGACTATAAATACTTTGATAGTACTTAGAAACGCTGGAAGCTCTTGGCAACGCTAAGTACTCCATTTCCATCCTGAACATTTTTATTTTTGGAATCTGTTATAACTTAAATTCACTTAAAGCTTCTGCTTTTCTTCATCTCTTCTTTCTCGAAAAATTTTCTCATATTTTCAAAGTCGATAAGTATCAAAATTGCTTGAAAACGCGTGTATAATCACATTAAAATAATGGAAACAGCAGCGCTGAAATATCGAAATTCTAAAGCTCCAAAGATTTGAGTGCTTTTATCAGATAATTTCATGATGTATTGTTCATTCTTAAGCCAAAGTAAACTTCATTGAGATAACTTAGGATTGATGGAGTATAAAACACTAATATTTCAATTTATGATAGAAGAGAATGAAAGGAGGGAATAAATTTAATATCTAAATTGAATAAAGAAAGAAGAAGAAAAATCCATATCACATCTTACGGTACACTGATTTTGCAAAGCATTTTATTCTTGTTGCTTTAACTCTTTGTATTGCTTTAACGAAATAAATTTATTTACAAATAAGATTTCAGATGTATATTGGAACACATCAAGACGATTATGTTTCTTAAAATGATAGAGTTGAATACTTTTTGTAAATATCTAAGAAGACTTAGGTCTAAAGAAGAGTTCAGCTCTTACTTGTACAAAATTGAATTCAAAAATAAATAATAATAATAATAATCTGAAAGAAATTTGAAGAGAAATACAAAGTTTTCGTTCATAAAAATAATTATCTAATACATCCTTTTTACTATTTAATATTAAGATTGAAAAATTAACATAATTTTTGTTTACTTAAGCTTCATTCTATCTTCATGTGAATAAATAAATTACATTTACATCAACTTGATACCCTGACTGCGAAAAGAACATCTTTTTCTGTAGTTTAAATACTTCAAACAAAAATCTTTTCATTCATTTTTTGTCACCACATTTCAACAGATGCGGATTCATTCTACAATTGTTTAATAAACATTAAAACTTTTCTTAGTTTAGAAGGAATCCAAATCTAGATTATCAGAATGCTTGTTTCCCTTAAATAAGTTCTAAAATTTTCCTAAATTAACATGCCAATCTAGATTTGGGTTTCATTATTCCCGCAGTCATTTTCTTAAATTTCAATTCCTGAAATAACAAAAACATAAAACGAAACAAAAAATAATAAATTCCACTACAACTTTCCAGTTCACAATTTTTTTTTTCATTTTTTTTTGGTATCGCGGTCGATCCCTTTTCTCTACACCATTGTTACAGAAATTTTCTTTTCTACTAAGAGAAAAGCCATTCAAATCACTTTGAAACCCTTTTCCCTCCATTCACAACGAGAAAATGTTTAAATATTTTCAAACGAGATTCTCCTTTTAGAAAGCCACGAAAAATTTCTTTGTCGATAAATTCATAAAACAGGAAAAGATAAATAAATTAATTAATTTCATCTAAGTTATTGTCTTCGATCTTTTTCAATTTACAAAATTCGCTTCATTTTAAAACATTTTCTCTTGCAATAATTCACGTTAATACGACAACTCTTTCCGTTTGACGGCACTCCTTCATCACTTCATCTCGTCTACATCAATTCTCCGATGTAATCTGACGATTGATCGCTTTGTTGTACTTGAAACGTCGATCCGCTGAATTCGAAAATCTGTGAGAAAGTGAAAAAGAAAATTCCAATTGAAAATTTAAGACATAAAATAAGCGAGAAAGAATGTTCGTGAATGTCATCACTTCTTTAAGCACTTATAATGTCATCATCACAAATTGAAACTCAAGAAAGTTTACGAAAGAAGAAATCTTTAGTTTGACAATTTCAATTCATTGAATCTTTTGTTTTCAAAATGAGTTGTTATCGTTGAAAATGTTCAACTAGGAAAACTTTTTTGTGATGTTAATAATCGATGTTGCTGAATCAAATTATCTGATAAGAAATCAAATCAACTCACTGGTGGTGCCCGAGGAGAGCTTCTCAACGTCTGATAATCGGCGTCAATTAAATTAACAGTATTGTTGGTGCTTCTACTATTATTGGCAGTTGAACTGCTGTTGTTATTGGAATAATTAATTGGCTGTATCGTTGCATAATTATTGTCTAAATCCCCTCCAGCATCGCTGCTTCCAAACCCACCAAACGAATCTATGAGAAGAGGCGCTGGCGGTGTTTCCATCCCTAAAAGGTTCTGCGTAATTGAGTTTTGTTGTCGAAGTGATGAATTGTCAGGCGGAAGTTGAAATTCACTTGGCTCAGCAAAAATTTTCATTGTCAGTTCTTGTTCTTCATAAATTTTAAGTTTTCTATATTTAAGGAAGAAGAAAGAAAGTTTTCCGAGAAAAGAAAAATGGAAAATGCATTTACAATGGCAATTCATTTGAATGTACATCTGCTGCAAACTTACTGTTCAATCCATAAAGGATTTTCTGTCGTATTCAAGTCTTCAATAATTTGCTTCTTTATCAGAGCATCCTTCCGTCTCGTCTCTGTTGGAATCGAAATTACCCAGTTCTTAAGGCAACAACAAAGAACTATGAAGCTTATCGCACCAACAAATAGTACAATAAGGAGAGCAATAATAGCTGCTAAAGCAATATCGAACTCCTCTTGAAAGCTCACAGAATAAGCTGGTATAACGTTCTCAATAGCGAAACCCTGCGAAAGTTAAATGGAAAAATATTTCTTTTTAAATCGAAAATCAATTATCGACGTTTGAGTCTACTCACGCTATAATAATCCTTTAGAAAATCATATTTTGAATCGATTTCATTGAGAATGTCAAATACCGGAACAATGTTTTTGGTTTTTGGATCGACAGCATGAAAGAATAAATCAGTCCAGTCCATTCGTATTCTTCCAACGCCATCAACATGATATCGAATGTCATCAATAATGATGTGCTTTTTAGTGACATTTGTCAGCTCAATCATGATTTCATCACGTTCATTTTGCACTTCCGATGGTGATCGTGATAGAATTACGCGTACCAATTGTTCAGGCTCATAAATCCAAATCTGCATCAACGAAAATGTTTCGACATGATAAATTATATTCAAATGAATTTTCATGATGAAATTTATTAGCAAGCAAATCATGAATTTCCTCTAACAATAACATGAAAATGCGTGCATAATTTTCATATTTATAAGCAAAATGATTTCATAAAGGAAGTGAAATTTTATTCACATTTTACATGAACACGATCGAACGAATGATAATTTTGTGTAGCTTAAATGCATAAGAAGAAATTTCATTAATCAATTCTTAATTAAAGACAAAATATTTCATTCCTCTCTTGAATGTCAAATTAAAATTTTCAATCATTTTGTGTCATTACATCTACAACAAATTATGAATGTTTTTGCAAATTTACATTAAATGAACATTTTAAAAATTCTGTTTATGCTGAGATGAAATTTAAAGACGATATCAGGATTAGATTAAGATCAGGATTTAAATCGAGATTAAGGATATTCAGATCAAGATTAATTATTTAATCTGATCTAACGTTAGACTTGAAAAATTATAATAAATTAAATCAAAGGCAACATCCTTTCACGCTTCTTTAATTTTTCACATACAAATCAAATTCCGTCATAAATTTTCATTAATATTGAATAATGAAATTTCTCCTCGAATCAACTTAACATGAAAGATGAAAATAAATAAATAAAAGAAATTTAACTTACGTAAACTTTAGCTGTTGTCGTCCTTTCAGGTGACTGAGTTTCTTTAGCTTGAATCTCAAGTTCGAATCTATCTTGATTATATTCAGCCATGAAAGCATTTGTTGTCAAACGCCCATCTTGTGAAATCGCTTCATGAATGAAATAAAAATAAGAAATTAGCATACATTGAGTGAAACGAGGGTTGAAAAACAAAAGAGAAACCATGAAACAATAAAGGAAAAAGTATATAAAAAGATTAAAAGTGGTGGAAATACGAACCGAATGGAGAGTTTGCAAGTGAACCTGTTGAACGAGTCGCTCCGTATTTATACAAGTACGACGCTGTAATTAGCAATTCTATTGTGGCATTCACTCCAAAATCCTTATCTGTTGCATTTATCAAAGCAATTAGTTCATTCATTCCCGACTTCTTACTTACTCCCGCATAATAACTCTGACAATAACGACGAATGAAAAGATAGAGAAAGAATTATTGTGAAAATTTTTCTTTTCCTTTCATTTATTATTATTATTCTTACATCTTGACTGAATTCTGGCGCATTGTCGTTCTCATCTAACACAGAGATCCAAACTTTTGCTATTGTGCTATTTCTTTCAAGACTTTCCATTGATAAAAACATGAGTTCGCTCTCGCTGATGTGCAAATCCGACTTCTTACTGGCAAGAATGTAAAGTGCATACATATCGACAGTTTCACGGTCTAGCGACTTGTTAGTGAACACATCACCACTAGTCTTGTCGATGTAGAAAGCTCCTTCCTCGTTGCCTAATAAGATATAGTAGAAAATTGCATGGTGGTTCTCTCTCTCACGACCTGATTCGTGAACCAACGCTTGAATCTTGCCAATGCGAACATCACGTTCACCATTTTCCGTAACAGAAAATTTATATGGATTGCTAGCGTCCGGAAATTCTGGGTTCCCCTCATTGTTATCAACAAGAAGAATGGTTAAAAATCTCAATTGCTCGAAATTTGTTGGCACGCCATGATCCCGTGCGACAAGAATTATCTCATAACGTGACTTCTTCTTTCGATCGAGTTTCTGTTTCAATCTCAACTCGCCATTCATTTCATTGATTTCGAATGTTTCTGTTTCCGGCACGTTTTCGTTATTTACTTGTAAATGATATGAAATTTTACCATTTTCTCCGCTATCACTGTCATTGGCTTTTACCGTCAATACAAGATAGTCTTTGACAGCGAGATGTTCTTGAATCTCAACCGTTGCGTTTGACAATGCTGGCATAATGAATACGGGCCGATGTTGATTGACTTCAATGACATCAATAACAATTTCAGTTGTTGCAGTGTGTGGACCGAAGCCAATCCCATCACGAGCTTCAACTTTCAAGATGTATTGCCCTTTTCGACCTATCAACGAAGTTGCTGGATATAAAATTCCAGAATTTGCATCAAGTTTGAAAGAGTTGTCAACGTTTCCAGACAGAATCGAATATTTGACAGTTCCAGCTTCATCTTGATCTTTGTCATCTGCTTGAACTTGTAGAATTGTTGCTGGTGGATTGAGTGACAAGTTTTCAGCAATACTTGCGTAATAACTTTTTTGTCTAAACTCTGGCAAATTATCATTCACATCCCAAATCTTCACAACCACATTTGTCGTTGTCGAACGACGTCCTTCAATCGGCAAGCCTTGATCTGTAGCAACAGCAGACAAAACAATCTCTGAATGCTTCTCTCTGTCCAATTCTGTTGAATCAGCAACGAAAATCTCGCCACTCTTTTCATCGATTTCAAAATATTGACTCTGTTCTCCCAATAATGAATATTTAATCGTTCCGAAATCACCTGCGATGATGTGACGATAAAATGTTCGTAGAAGGGAAAAGGAAAATAAAAGTTAGATAATTGATTACAAGCTTTTAAATTTAAGTGAATATTGTTGTACTGGATGGTGGGATGGAAAATTTTCTCATATGGAGAAGTGATTTCTCTGGAATGAATTTAAAAAACAAAATTTTAATAACTAGAATAGGAATTCTTCCTAAAGCCTCTCTGACTCTCTGAATATCAAAAACAGAAACCAATCCATACCATCATCGGTTTGTTTTAAAAGCTTCGTAACACATTATTCTCCACATGTGTAACTCAGTGTACATTAAGTATTAAATTGCTTTCATTCGAGCATGAAACAAAGAGGAGCTTCCAAAAGTGCACTTAAAACAAACGTAATAACAGTTAATTACCTTCATCTGCATCATGTGCATAGACAGAGCCAATCGACGTTCGCTTTATGGCATTCTCATTAACATTTAAATTATACTCGGTCTCGTTGAATTGTGGTGCGTTATCGTTAATATTAATAATTTTCACGTAAATTTGAGCTGATGATGTTAATTGTGGGATGCCCGTATCCGTTACGGTGACGTTGAATTTTATCATCTTAACTGTCTCGTAATCGATTCGTGATTTGGTGCGAATAACGCCTGGAATCGAGAGGGAAATTGGAACATTAAGGGAATGAATATTTATAGAAGTTACGTGACGCTGCTTTAGGGGCTTGCTACGAAGCCATCGCAACTTAAAAAGGTCAAAAAATTACGGACATCATGAGAATCATTGTCGTTAAAATGCTAAACATCTGCTTCATCTCATGACGATGCTCATCGAGCACATGCTAATTGGATCATTTACCCTCCACCCTCAATTTACAATCGGCATTTATTTACAACTGCTAATTGTTGTGGGTGGAAGGTTGCTGAGAGAATGAAAAACAAATTTATGGATACGCGGTTGAGTGTTTAAATTAATGGCAGAATAAAAGGATTTTTTGCATTTGCTTTAGCTGTTATGAAAGCGAATAAAATATTTATAAAACATATGAACATGTCTACAAAACTCACCAGTGACGTTATTGATCTCAAAATATTCACTTCCGTTATCACCATCAGAACCATTAATTAATTTATATTCAGATATTGTTGAATCGGCATCTGTTGCATGCAACGTTGTTAAAATTGTTTTGAGCGGTTGTTCCTCCATAAATTCAAATTCGTACTTTGGTGAATTGATTGACCACGGCGATTGGAAAATCTGTTGAAGAAAGAATTATAATATTTAATTCACTTGAAATTTCAGAGACGAATTGAATTTATGTTGAATTAAGAATCAACAGATAAATGTGACAAATGATTAAATTGCATTATGGAAATCAAACAATGAGAATCGTGTTTGATTCAAAACGAAGAAAAGTTCAAAAGTGAAATCTATCAGATTGTGTGTCATCAAGATTCAAAAGTTGATCGAGGTTTCAATAATCGTTTAACATTATCACGATGACTGAATTTAAATCAGCTTTCGATTTCTCCTTTCCAATTTATCCTTTTAAATATCACCAGCAAAGCGACAGCCTTTTTTGAATGCTTTTAAATAAAAATGTTGGCGACTGTCCCGATAACATTAATTGAGTTTTTACCCCAATCTCCTCCTCCCAATAAAATCACCCTCAATGTGCTGCCGCGAGCAACGTTTTTCTATCTCTTATCTCTCATTTTTAATTGAATGAATTGCTTCCTTCCTTTTCTCTTTATCCCAAATCTAATGCGGATACAATTTCAATGTTTTCCCTCCCCAACTCTACAGCTTTTCTGTAACAAAAAAAGCTCGGAAAAACAGATTGGAAGAAATAAACAAAATTAGACAAACACAAAAAAGAATTTCTTTATCATCATTGCACAGCAAATTCATTGGTTCCTGAAAAATTTTTAATTAAACTTGTACACACAAATACGTCACGAACATCTAGCCGAGATGGGGTCATGAAACAAAAAACAAAAAGAAGGAAATGTCGCTGAAGGCATCGAAATATTTTAATTTTATCAGGTGACACGACAGATTCATGATCATTTGGGTTATCAGCTTCATCGGGATTTTTAAAATTCTATGCTTTTTTTATTCTCCCTCATCGGTATTGTACAATCAAGACGAGGGATGAGATTGTTGGAACAAGAAACTTTTCATCTCTTCCATCTCTCTTCCATCAGGTAGAATGAGACACGAGTTTATGGTTCGAATTCTTCACAAAAAAATATCTTTCCCTAGTTTAATCTGCCTTAATTTAATTCTGTCATCGTTCACAAAAGTTTCGTTTTTTTTCTTCCATATTAAAGATGAAACTTTCCGAGAAAGTTTTGGGTCAAAATTTAAAACAAGAAAACGAATGGAAGGGAAAAGTTTTTTTCTAATGTTCAACTACTGCTTGTATAGTAAAGAACTTTGATATTTAAGTCGTTCAAGGAAGTTTGAAAAGTTTTCTGATTGTCAGCAATCAATCAAAATAGTTCCTAAGCAATGTGAAAGATAATTTAATCAAAAGTCGAGGCAAACAATTGTTCAGCAAGTTTCTAAAGGAACTTAAGAACTTTAAAGAGTTGAAATTGTGAAGAGCTTTAAATTTAATAAGCACGATATCAAAATCAAATATTTTATAAATTGACAGCATTCTAAGAAAGCGAGAGACAAATTTTAGTTTTTGTTTGATCGAAGAAGGCTTCACAAATAAATATGAAAAGGGAAAAGTTTCAAAAATTCCTTCAACTTTCTTCTTTGAAAAATAATTAAATTTGAAAGTTGTGTGAAAAGGAACATTTTCAGAGTGTAATTTATGGCACCATTGAAAGAAGGGAGGAAAAAATGATCAGGAAGCGAAAGAGAACGTATTCATATTCATAAAGAACATGTTTATCCATCTTGAAAATGATTTATGTCACAGAATCTTTATATATGTACATTTATTTAATTTATGTCAAGACGCTTCACAACTTTCAGCTTAAGTGAGCAGAGCTAGCGTCTTGCATTTTCCCACAACCCCTAATGGTGTTAACAGTACGACGGTATCTCTGGAAAGTTAAACTCTTTTCCTTAATATCTCACTACATACTTTGTTCTAAATTTATTTTGTTCGCTTTCCCGCATGAATTAAGTGCAATTTGTAGTTATTCCTTTCTTGAAACTAAACTGAAAACGGGAAGGAAAACGAGAAATTTTCTTCCTCGTTTTTCTCTTTTCCTTTGTGAAATCACCGGAAAAAAACAATTGAAATAAATGTTAAGGAGTTCAAGTAATTTTTATTTCCTTTCCTTCTTCAAAATCTTCTTCACTTCTTGAAACTATTTAATCTTCGAAGATTGTTTTCATGATGCAACGAGAATTTATGAAGAAATGATTTTCATGAAGTTTAAGACTTAATATTACGATTGCATCTCGACTCGAGGAGAATTAATTTAGAAATGAAAAGAGTTATAAATTGCAATTCATTATTTATCGATTTCGCAATTTATCTTGACTCAAGATTATTTATATGACAGCAAGAAAGTTCACAACTCAATTTGCGAGGACGTTTCTATTGTAATCAAGAAACATTGAGATAATCTGAGAAGCTCGAAACTAGAGAACACAGAACAGACTGAAGTCGTAATTGAATTTTAGTGAAATGGTTTTAGAGAAAACTCGAGAGTGAAAAATAAACTGAAAATGTCGTTCGTATGCGTCTTCAATTCCTTAATGATGTTTATTTCTTGAGTAATTTCTTCTTTTCGTCTTTCCAAATTACCGCCATTCTCTCGTTTACTTTGCAACTTTTTCTGCCTTTCCTTTGCTTTGCTTTACGACTGAACGTGATGAAAATTCACAATATTCAATCAGAGTTACCAAACAATAAGTTTTCATTACTTTAAGCTTTTTTAATTAAAATGAGTGAAAGAAAGAAAAATAATAAATGAGGAAATGAAAGTTGAGTTCTACAAGCCCTTCCCGTCACAAGACTTTCTGCTTGTTTAAAAGTATAAGCTTTAAATCAGATTGTATGAACGAACTTCTCCTTTAAATGTAGACCAACATTTGCCAAATATTTAATTGTAGTTGTTTCCACTCGAAATCCCTGCATTCAAACTCTTCGTAAAATCATACAAGTATTTAATTTTAATTATTTTTACTGTTTCAAATTGAAAATAAAATTGTTGATAGCTTCGTTCTTATGAACATGCATTCATTTATTTTGTAAGGCAAATCGTTTATAAATTATTTATTAAAAAACTTTATCCCTGAGAGACTTTGCAGCTGAACAGAGTATGAAAAATAAATTAATTAAATTTTCCATAGATGTGAAGTAGTTTCAGTGAAACTTAAGAACTTCTAAGAAGTGAATCAAGTTGATTATTCTTCCATTTCTTGGAAAAATAATCAGAATCCTTCTTTGAAATGTTCTATTAAAGCAATTCGTCAACTCATTACTGGAGAAAGGCAACTTTCATTATTTTAAAAGCTTTTCACTTGCGATTCACAATAAATTCTGATTATAAAGTATATTTCTATCAGATGATTTAATCTCAAGTCAAACATAGATTAAGTTCTATTTGTGTGCAACTTTCAAGAAATTTCTTAAGTATCAAAGTTTTAAGTTTATTTAAAGTGCTACACAAGCAACAAACTATCGTGTTCTGGTAAATAAAAAGGAAAAGCGGAGAAAGAAAACTCAATAAAATCTATTGAAAGAAACGGTATCAAGAAAAATCTTATTTTCAACTTTTTTTCTCATTGTAGATGGTTTTGAGATGAAATCAAATTCAATTTATGTAAAGTAAACAGGCAGAAATACTTGAAAAATTCAATTTACATTTAACTTAGCATAAATCTTGAGTGTGTACTTTGCTTTTTCTTTCAATATCGAAGAAAAAAAATATATAAATTTATACATCGACTCACTTTATGAAATTCTGTGTAGAAAAGTATGGCAACAAGAAAATAAAACCATTTTGTTTGCGTTTCAATATTCTGTTGAATCTGCAAATGTTCACACGAGAGTTTAGATAATTTTAAACTTTCCACATCTTGAGCTCTATGTGGATGCAAGTGTTGGTTTGTACTACGATCTGTTTGAAGTGTTAATTCAAATCCTTACAAAAAGCTTATTACAAACCACTTTATCCTTTTTCATCTTTTTTCTTCTCCCTTTCACAATGTGAACTCGTAAAAAGTTTTTGCTCAAACATGAAAAGAGGTTTCTTAAACTTTATACTTTAATCTAAGCTATCGTTACATGTTTTCATGTCATACAATGTAAGTAAGAAAATGAGAACAAGTTGATACATACATCAAAATAATAAAAGTTATCATGTGATGTCAATGTGACTCAAAATGTTGTGGTTGCTTCTTTTTTTTGCGCTCGTGCTCAGTTTCTTCTCCACAACCCCAAAAGCCAAAAACATATGTAAACTAAAGCAAAGAAAAAGCAGTGAAGAATTAACCTTTCAACTTTAACGTATTGTTACGCTTAATGTTTATTTATGCGTGCAGTAGATATTAATGAAGGTTACGCATGATAGCCTTGAAGCGCCCACAGCCTTCCATTTCAAGCTGAGTAAATTGAAAATAAAAATGCGATGAAAAACTTTTTTCTCTTCTCTTGAAAATGCCCCAAAATTTTCTCAAAGCGTTTCATTTTTTTCCTCTTCGTCACCATCGTGAGAATGTTGAAGCAATTACATCACATCTTGCGACAACAATGGCTTACGGTTCTTACTCTCCGACTCTTACTAACGTTATCATGCAACTTTTTTTTTCTCCTTTCTATCTTAGACTTTCTTCTTTCGTGTTTTTTTTCTTACGCATTTGTGATAAAAGGAGATCTTTTAACATGACATTTTTTCACAATATCTTTCTTATAGGACTTTATCTTGAAGATGTATCACGAGTGTTGGTAACGAGAGATGATTTATGATGATATTTTGTTGAAGCTACGCTATCATAGGAATTACATCCATCGTTCTATTCTTTTCTGTTTGAGAACTTTCCTTTTTACTTACATACTTATTTGAGTATCTAAACATTCATGTTGTTTATCGAAGGAAAAGTGAAAGTAATATGGGAGAACATCAAAGGAAATTAGAATAAGATTCTTGTTCTCCCATATGTATACATTATCTTGTTAGACTCTTGAAGAATGTGAATAAATTTTGAGAGACGAGTAACAAATAAAATCTCAAACTTTTATGCTTTTGTCGGAAATTCCCATAATATGATTGAAAATGCTTTTAAAATTCTTCAACAATCAAATTTAGAAACCAAGGTAGTAAAGCTTCCAATTATCGTTGAAGTTTATTCACTTAATCTTTTTTGCACAGCCAATTAAAAAACAAAATTAACCGAGAAAACGTGACGCAACATAAGCAGCTATCAAAGCAAGAGAACAGAAAAGAGTTTCATTATTCATAAAAATATATATCCAATGATATTTAATGAAAATTTCGTATGTCTTCGTAGCAACATAATGTCATTCTTTAAGAAGGTTGATATATTCTCAGAGCTTATTATATGTACGTAGTTGAAGATAAATTTTCATTTCATATCTTTACACATTTTAATACATTTTTTTTATTCTGCCTTTTCTTATTCTTTTACTAACTTTACTTTACTTTTTCTTGCTTTTATATGATATGAGAATAATGTTGTTATTAAAGGAAGAAAAGAAAGGATATGACATAAGAGAACAAGGCGAGCCGCCTCCGCCTTCTGTCGAAAAGATTTGATATATTTAAACAGATTTGAAAAGATTCAATGGGAATCCTTCTCGTTTATTATCATTTTTCTCCGTCACAATAAAAAAAAAATTTTTTATTCTCGTCATTGGTGAACAACTGCGAGGAAACGTGGAAGACTCTTCATTGCTTTTTATGGCTGTTTGAGTGATAAATATGACGGCGGATGAAATGAAAGCAGAGAAAGGCTGCCGCGACTGACAATGCCACGACAACTCATCTCTATTATGTTGCATCAATCAAAAGAGACAATGGAATCCCAGCTTTACTCTGAGCCACTTTAATTTATAATAACTTGAGCACTTCTATTAAGAAATTCAACATTCTAACTAATTTGAATATGCAGTAAATTTAAGCTTTCAGCATGTGAAATTGATTGCGACTTTTATTTTCATTCCCTACCTGAAGAAGTCAAGATACACAACGAGAAAAGTTTAAGTTTAAGATGCTTTGTGTAACAATGTAAATACTTAAAAGATCTGAGCTACCTAACGATAACTTTAATATGTAAATATTTAAAGGAAAAAAGAGAAAAACCTTTTTCCTTCACATCTTAATCCGTGCGTTCTTTAGGCTTACTTTCCCTTATTGCTTTTGTCCCAATCTCCCACTCATGATTTTCAATTTTTTTTTAATAAAGGAAAACCTGTTATTTTCCGGTTACCTTAAAGGACATATTTTTTCCTTTCTTCTTTACTTACATTTTTCACCTTTATTTTCCGTTCAAACGACAAAGAAGAAAAAGAAAAATAAGGAAATTGAAAATATAAGAACGAGAGTCTTTATCGACAACAAACTGCTATGTAATGCAATATCACGAAACCCCCACGCAAAGAAAAAAAAAGCTCTGATTTCATTTTGATAGCTAAATTTACAAGCAAACATACTCAAGGCAATTCAGACCCTTGCCAGCCTACGATCCCTCACCAAGAGCACCAATAGGAAAAAAAACAATGAAGTGAAAATGAAACAAAACGAATGAAAAGGAAAGGAGAATAATAAAAAAACTTACCGGAGGCTGTTCATTGATGTCAATTATCGTAATTATCAGAAGCCCTCGACCCTGTTGTAGCACTGGAGCTGTTGTATCAGTTACAAAAACAGTTAATCGTATCACCTGTTAGACGAGAGTTCAACAGAAAAAAAAGGTAGAATTAGGAGAAAGCGTTTCATGTTTCCATTTGTGCGTGTTAAATATTTTGTCTTGGAGACTAAAGTAAAACCGAACAAGAAAATGGAAGATTAATGAACATCCAATAAATATACTGACCGCAAATAAATCACGACGGAGCTTTTTATTGACTGTCACGCTGCCAGTCTTGTCGATCGCAAAATACTCGCCAAACACATTGGACGTTGGAACTTCTTCGCCATCTTCATTCACAGCTGTCGTTAAGTTCTCATTCCATGAAAACTCTAGGAGGTCGACTGATGTGATGTCAGGATCGTTTGCTGTCAACTTATGTACGAATGTGCCAACTTCGGCATCTTCACTGATTTCTGCACGTTGAGTTGTTGGCGTGAAATATGGAGCTTTGTCGTTACTGTTGATAACATTGATTGTCATCGTTGCTGTTCCTGACAAGCTCGGTATGCCCTTATCTGATGCAATAATCTCTAATGTATAGTTTGGACGAACATCATAATCCAATGGCTTCGCTATGGTTATCACACCAGTTCGATTGTCTACGTGGAAATCATTGAAACTTCCGTGCTGAATACGATAAACAATTTCTGCATTTTCGCCAGTATCGAGGTCGGTAGCATTGAGTTCCCCGACTTGAGTTCCTGTTCAGATATTAAAAACAATGATATTGTGATTCATATATACATTCACGGATCAGAGAATATTGACAAAGGCTTTGTTGTCACGAAAAGACACTCCATTGACATTTAATATTGTTTAAATCTTTGTTAAACAAATAAAGCAAGTTCCAGCTTCAAAAAGTTCAATAAAATGTTTCATCGATATTTAATGATTAAGAAATCAATGACGAAGCTTATAAAGCTTAGATGAAGTTATTTATGATGCTATCAATCTCTCTATCTAAATTATACAGCATTAATCCTAAAGTTATTTACCTATTGGGAGATTCTCTTCCAACGATGTGATGTAATGACTTTGACTAAACATTGGTGCATGATTATTGACATCTCTCAAAGTTATATTAACATCACATAATGTCGAAAATAATCCATCCGAAGCCTGTTAATAAATAATAGTGAACGTGATGACATGAATGCTACATTAATTTACTTGATTTATCGAGTTTATATTCAAATTTTTCTTCCTAAGCATGTATCAAGCTTCTTACGAATAAGAAAAGGTAAAAGCGAGACAGATGTCACAAATCCATTCATTTATTTACCTCGACACTGAAAACAATGCTTTCACCATTCAAATGATTGACATCTAAGCTCGTTCCTTTCTTTATGAACAATTGTCCCGTCCGTTTATCAACTTCAAAACTTTGAGAAACGATGTCGTTTCCAATGATTCTGAACATTTTTAAAACAAAAAAGAAAGAATGAAAAGGAAATTTTATTAGAAGTGAAAAATACTTTCGTTATAGAAGGGTTTAAGTTAAACTTACTGATAGGTAATTTCCGATAAAACATCATCGTCTCTGGCTTTGATGGTTAATCCTGAACCATCGAATGATGTCGCTCCTTCATCTAACGTTGCACGGTAGATTGAGCTTTCACACTTTGGTGGTGAGTCATTTGCATCAATGACAGAAATTCTCAACGACGTTACCGACATCTGGCCTTTGCCTTCATTATCGATAGCTCGATAGTTGAGATAATAATCAGTTTGGGTTTCATAGTCAAGACAAGGATACTTTCCAATACGTGGACTATCATTCTTTGTCGATTCACTCTCATCTTGTGTTTCAACTTGATATGTGATGTAATCACTCGCTTCTGTCGTATGATGGTCAACATTGATGTTTAAAATGCCAAACTCTCCGGGATTTGTAACATTGACACGTTTGATATGATTATGATATTCTAGGTCGTTAGTTTGTCGACGTTTTCGTTTGGAACTAACATGTCTCGGACATTCAGCGACTGTTATTGTTCCGGTTAAAGGGTCGACTTTGAACAACTCAGCGTCAGTTCCATTCAACATATATCGAATTCCCTGATCTCCAAAAACACCAGAATCAACATCAGTTGCTGTTATAGCAGTGACAAACTGACCAGGACTTGCAATTTCCGAAACTGTCGCAGTGTACGATTCTTGATCAAATTGCGGAAAATTGTCGTTCACGTCAGTTATTGAAACTGTCAATGTTGCTGTCGATGACAACTTTGGGTTTGTTAATGTTTCTTCAGCATAAATCAGCACAATAAACTTCCGCTGATTCACGTTCTCGTAATCAAGGGAACCATTTGCAACTCGTATGCTGACTTGCGATGTTCCAGTCACTAATTTTGGCTCAATATCAAACACTTCCGACACAATTGAGTCATCAAGACGAAGTAAAAAAACGGAATTTTGTCCAACATCCGGATCATCAACGACGATATTTAAAGGTAATGGAGTGCCCACGGCAGTATTCTCAGGTATTGTGACGAAATATTCTTTCTGATTAAACGTAGGTGGAACGTCATTCACATCACGTATTGTTATCGACACTTTAGTCGTAGTTGAAGCAGAAACATCGTTACTTGGAACGCCATCAACAACTTCTCTCGCTCTTATGATTAACGTAATTATGCCACTTGCTTCCGGCAGTTCTTCCTTGTCTAATGGTTTTGCTGTTCTCAACTCGCCGCTCTTCGAATCAACAAGGAAATAATCCATGGGATTCGACATAATGTCATAAACTATTTTCCTTGGTGCGCCTTTGTCACCGTCTCTTGCTTGAAGCGTTAACACAAGAGTACCAATTGGACTATCTTCACTAATGATTGTAGACAGTGAGCCTTGAAATATTGGGGGAGTGTTTTGTACGTCAACAACTCTCACTTCCATACTCGTTGTTGTGTTAAAAAGTCCATCGGTTGTTAATAAAGGAATGTTAAAAATCATATTTTCATTATAATCTAATTTTTCTTTTAACACTATCGCTGCCTTTAAACGATCTTGGTGACTCTCAAGAACTTTAATTTCAAACTTATTGCAAGCGTCATCGTGTTGACTCTCACCGATGCAAGTCACGTCCAAATTCTCACCGACAGCATCTCGATCGGTAATTAATATTTTATCAAATACGGTTGTACCAATGGCGGCATCCTCGAGGACGATAGTCTCGTATGGCACCTGACATTTCAAATCCAATTAAAATGTACATTTAAATACATGTTCCAGGTTACGAAAAGTGACGATAAAAGAATAAAGAAAAAATGAAAAAGCGACAGAGGGAGAGAGAATGAATTAATTTGAAATTTATCATTCTATTATTAAGCTTTTGTTGTCGCATAGCCACCAGCGGTTCGTTTATGAAGAAATATATCAGTAAATGAATGAACCTGCAAAAAGAGCTTTTGACATTGTTTTGAAATAATCCTCGAGCAAGTTTCATTAATTAAACTTCACTTGAAATTCGTTTGATGCAATTATGTATTTTATTGCGTGTTTATTAAAATGAAATGCTTAATTGGGAAGTTTGAGAGATTGAAAAAATTACAGTGGAAGGTCTTTGAAAGATTTCATTTTAATTTTGGTTCTAGAATTTGTTTTCTTACTTAATTTATGCATTTCATTAAATCTTTTGAAAGAATGTTTTATTCATTGAGGTTGCACTGTATGAGAAATTCGACAAACAAATAATTCCTTGAATTATTAATGTTTAATATATTTAGATGAATTTATGTTCATACTTTGATTGCATTTATAAGGTTGGGAATGAGAGCTTGTTGATGGTGTTGTCAGATTATTTTACAAATTGAACATTGAAGTGAATAAATGTGAACATTAAACTGCTCCCAGATTTAATCAACCCAATTTATGTTTGCCATTTTGTGGCGGCTGAAGCAAATTTATTCATTATGAAGTGAAATAATGATTTGAGTATCTTTCAACATTATTGCACTGATTTTTCATTTAGAACGGTCATTTTATGTCTTTGAATATTCCACGGAATCATTTTAAATGCTATTAAATCAAAAGCTTAATGCATTTGTAATACCGGAGAAGTTGTGAATGACAGGATCATTTTGATACACCCACAATAACCATAAAGAGATTTTACGACGCTTCAAGCCACAAAATGATATCAATTAGGAATAATCCGAAATAATTTAGATCATCATCAAGAAAAAACCCTCATGAAAAGCTTTGAGAGCATGAAAAAAGCACGAACTTTGTGAAAATATCTTCTTCATGCAAATGTTTAAATATTAAAACTGTCATTCCATCATCAGAGTTTGTTTGAAGATAGTTTTACGATCTACTCTGTGTACTATTAATTCAAAGTTATATTTCTTTATAAGTCCCAAAACACCCATGCAAGTTCCATTCATAAATGAATGTGCTTTCTAATTAAAAGTCAAAGCCATACATGCTTTCATGTATCTTGTTTGCTGTTAAGCTTTACATTGTTTTAGACCTGCTGGCGGCATAATCCGAGAACAAATATCACTATCAAACTCACATTTTGAAACTCTGGCGGATTATCATTCTCATCGAGAATAATTATAGTGATTGGCACTTGTACGAAGTTATCGTTTTCGGAGTCACCCGATTCATTAACTTTGTCTTTTATAGATACTAAAAATGATAATGTGTCCTGTGTCTGAAATGAAACCGAAATCAGTTCATTAACTTTTCTTTCTTTCTCGCCTGGATAAATGTCTTCAATTTACCTCTCTATCTAGTTGCTTTGTCAGCTGAACGTCACCTGTTATAGGATTAACTTCAAAGTTTTCTGTACCTATCAGTCCGAAGGTAACATTTCCACCTTCTGGATCGTAACCCTCAAGCGTATAAACTATTGAATGAAGTGGCGTTGTCTCAGAGAGCGCTAAATTATTCATATCCTGTGTGAAAACAGGCGGCAGATTCACATTACCCAATGCTGATGAAAAAAGAAAAAACACGAAATATAAAGAATTGGTACGTGAAAAAAAAAGAAAAATGAGAGAATAAAACATTTTTGAACATAAAATTATGCAACATGAAGAATTTGAAAAGCAGTAAATTTTCATTTTTAAAAGGCATTATCTCATTGCTTCTACACTCTGTTCTCGTTTTGTATTTTCTCGTTGAAATCATAAATTTGTGAAGGTGAAGACATTAATGGTAATTTATTATATTTCGTAAATTTTAAATGTTGAAAATCTCAATGAGATTGCGGTTCTGTTGGCTCTCGTTCTCTTGTCTTAAATTTTTAAAAGCCATTTATGTTAACGCCGCTTATGTGTCATATCTAAAAGTGAATTTACCAGCTTAGCATAATTAAGTGTGGCAAATCTTGAGCGCCCACCTTTTTTATTCAAAAGACGTCAGCAGGTAAGAAGCTTTACTATACTTCTTTTTAACTTAATGTGCCTAAAAGAGAAAAGTATTCAAGAAACTCTACCTCCGGGAAACAAACATTAATGGAGAAGATTTTTATCCACTTTTATTCTTTCATTTCCGTTCTTGGCAAAAAGAAAAAATGGGCAAATAAAAGCCATTAAGTGAATCTCAAGAAGCCTTTGAAAGTAAGACTCTTTATTGCAGTTACATGTTTACAACTTCTTTTTCCCCTCTTTAATTCGAGAGATTAGATAGAAGTGAGTAAAATTGCACTGCAATATCAATTTCATACCAAAAATCTTTTAAAAGATAAAAAAAAATGGGGAGATTTTCTTTTGATTTATAGAAATACGTAGATAACTACTTTGAAAGTGTAGAAAGTCAAACCCATCAGGATATATTTAGTAAAGAAAAACTTTAATTGGCTTTAATACTTTACGCTTAGAACAATTTCACTTTTAAATCATCCTCTTACCGCTGCTTTTGCCTTTTAGCACTTCGAACAAGTGCGCACATAAATCTGGAAATTTATTTCCAACATATGTGCTATTGTACAAAAACGTTACATATCTAGCACAACATATTTATCACGAAGCTTTGTACATATTCGTATATATTGTATCTAGATCTTATTCTGCGATAAGAGCACCAACAAACAAAGCATTTCGAAAGTTTCAATTCTATTAAGATAACAAAGCAAAAAGGAAAATCGAAATATAAAATTCTCTCAAATGTAAATTTTAAATCAATTTCAAATGTTGCTTTGTTTCTTTCTATTTTCATTTTCTGTATGTTTATAGTTATACAAATAAAATTTGAGACCATAAAAATGATGTTTTCGAGTACTTTTGAGATATTTAATATATTTTTTTTGATGAATGACGTATTGTTGTTGAAAATGTTTTCAAAAATCTAGGTTCATGGTGAAAAACAAGCTGCTTTTCCCATTCAAAAGGCAATGTTTTGAAATAAAACTTTCTAATGTTCTTTCCTCCTTATCTCCAAAGTCATTAAAAATCTAATGTAACCGCAAGCAACCTAAACCTCTTTGCATTTCAGCTTAACGTGTCAGGATTTTCATGACAACACTTGAAATAATTTTCATTACATTTCAGCTTTTATTTATCATAAGAAGGAAAACAGGTAAGAAAGCTTCCTTCTACTTAGTAGAATCTGAAACTAATTCTTGCCAGAAAATATCTTGATTAAGGACCAAGATGAAAAATCTTACGTCTACCTTTTTAATGACAAGAATAAACATCTCGTTGTTGTTTTCACTCGAAGTCCTTGTTACGCTTGCTTTATTTTCGAACAAGCAGAGAACGGGAATGGAAAATATGTGTTCAGAAGTTATGGCTTCATGTGAAAATTATGTCAGAAATGTACATAAGAATCGATCTAAGGTATTTCTTTTTATAACATAACAAGATAGATAGTGACTGAGATGTTAGAAATTGTAACTTCGTTAACATAATATTTTACTTACAATTCTTGATGGCAAATAAAGCAGTCAGCAATAAAAGCAATAAAATTTTCCTGTGTTGAATCATTTTGATGTTGTTTGTTTTGTGTTAAAATTTTTAAAAGCTTCTCTTTCTTTCCTTCTTTCTCTCCCTGTTGGTTTCCTTTTCGATGTCTCCTTGAAGTTGATTGTTCCGTTTTACAACTCAATTACTGTAGCACAACATCAAGCGGTTTGGATTCTCACCACATCAGTGTGTATGTTCTTTGTCTGTTCTTGTCTGTTTGATGCTTCAAAGAACGACGACCCTGGAGATTACAAGAAAGAAACGACACTAAGTAAATAGACAAATTAAATGCAGAATAAATATTTGTCAATTATTTTATACAACGTTCTGCACGCCTTGTTTTATTCACTTATGAATCGGCAAACATGATATGCAAATTGAATTTATTTACATTTTTCTTCATTTCATTCTTTTTTTTGGGGTTTTTGTCACCCCGCCTCAAATAAAATGGAATTAAATAAATGTTTTTCAAAAGCTGATGCTAAATATGTTTGTGCCGCAGAATTTTCCAGGATAACAATAATCCTGTTTAACTTGAAACTTACACAAAAAAAGCTTTTTTCCGAGATGAGCATGCTTCAACTTTGGAAATATTGTGATGAGTATTTAACAACGATGATTTCAAACTCGTTTCAAAAAAAGTTTGTTTAGTATGACAGCAAAATTTAATTTGATCTTTATGTTGTTACTTTAATGAAGAACATTTTAGCGAAAGTTTCTTTTTTGAATTAAATCGGATTACTCAGCAGAAATTACAACACATTTCCTTCAAAGTAAATTTTCATTTTGAAGGGGGAGGAAAAATGCCGCACAAAAATTATTCACTGAATAGTTTCATTATTATTTAAAAATTGTTGGATCAAAGGAATAGCGATTGCTATGAGAAGGAAGCGAAGGGTTAATCGTTTATTTTTATTATTATTATAAAGATGAACAATATTTCTTGTAGGTCGAGATATTTAATTAAACTTAATGGTCTGAATCATCTTATGCCATGGTTACAAATCCTGCTTTCTACCTTGACTGTAATCAAGATTCGTTTGGACAGTTCTAACATTTGTAGTCTAAGCCCGTATCTTCATCTCTACTTTATTTAGAAATGTCTAACCCAATCACAAATCAAAGCATTTTATTCCGTTCCATAAATTAGCTTCTAACGTCAATGTTCCACCGAAAAAAGCTTTGAAAGTTTTCCATTTGAGCAAGCATTCGGACCTTATATCCTTAACTTACTACGTTTACTCCTTAAAGCTTTACAATGATTAACCAACCGAATGATAAACAAAATTTATTTATCGAGACTCTCGTTTCTAAATATCTCTGTGTGTTCACGCGTGTCAGATTTACACAACAATATTATTGACTTTCACGTTGCGATACATTAATTTACAAGATTTTCCTTGCTGGTAAGGTTGTTTGACAGATAACAATAAATCGACTTAGTCGTGTTTTGCTGTGCACAAGCATGTCTCGTGATAATTATGATTAAGCATCAAATAAAATGTACAGAGGGGAATATTAAATATGGTGAACAAATTACAAAATTCGTTACAATTCAATTGATTGATTGATTTCAGTTCCATTCATTTCATCAGGTGAAACGTCGTGCATAATTTAATTACCGATTTATTATCTATTTATAGATCAGTCACTATTGGGTGGTTAAACACGAGATAAGTGAAAACTTTCCACAATACTATGCATAATTCACTTATCGAGTTTGTTTATTGGGATGCCAATTGCATGATCCGAACAGTTTTCTTCATCTTGTCAGTTAAGCACAGTTGAGTGGTAAATTTGTTTTCAAAATGTTTTGAAAGTTTTCTTCTTTTTTTTTCATTCTTAAGTAAAGAGTCGAGCAAGTTTTGATTGAACATTGAATCTGCATCGAATGCTTGATTTTCATCATTACTAAAAAAGCAGAAAAAGAAAATAGATAAGAACGATAATCGGAGAAAACAGGCAAAAGAAACTTTTTTTCCTCCCTCAATGACAATAAGAAACAGAAACAAAAATCTATCGTAGTCTATGATCTTGTCGTTTAAATATTTACATATAGATTGCAAGTTTATTGCGCACCTAAAAATAATAATATTCAGTTTTTCCATGACAAGGGGTGAAATGCCTGTGACATACATCGATCTTTATGTGGAGAAGATCCGTTGTAACATTTGGAAACAGTTTTGAAGGCAAAGTGTTACATTTTGTTGACATCCGCAGAAAATTTCTTTGTTATTAAGGAGAAGGGAAGAAAACTGCTAAAAAAGCAGTTCACTTAGTAAATGTGTTTGTACCTTGAACTCGAGCAATTCCATAGTCAACAAGCAAAGCGATGTCACAAAACAAATTGAAATTTATCGAATGACAGAGAAAGTATGTTCAGAACTCAAGGGGAAAAGCAGTTGAAGCTTCTTTCTAGCAAGTGAAATTAAACAACTCCTCCGTCTTTCTACATTATTTATCAAAGCGTCCTTAAATAACAAGAAAAAGCTTTTTTTAGAGCTTTTTGTGCAGTGGGGGTGGACTTACCTTTCGGAAGATTAAAAAGTGACCCTTCAATATGGAAAAATCTTTCTTGTATTTTTCTTTTTTTTTTCAAACCAGAAGTTTTGTTACCGAAGGCGCTTCAAGTGAATCTAAACATATCAAGGAAATTCACTCAAGTTTCTCTCGTACGTTTACCCACTTATTTATGTATGTTTGTACGTATCTTTCTTTCACCCCTAAGTTGGACTTTCTTTCGCTTCATCAGCGTTGAAAAATGAGATATAAAATGAAAATGCAAACATACAAAATGAAATTGATTTATTTCCTTCTCAATTTCGTAAATTTTACAGGAAATTTATTTTGTTTATTTTTCATTTTTTGAAATCTAATATAGTTGAATAAACACGAGAAAAATTGACAATTTTCTTGAGTCTACTCTTATCATTCAAATTTCAAATGAAAGAAGGAAATGTCATCAAAAGGTTAAAGTGCTCACATATTATTCGAGTATATTGAAAATTGAACTTGATATTATGATTAGAAAATTCTATTTCAAATATTCAGAGCATTAAGCAAATGATTTTCATTCTCAGTCAATGAAATGATGTAAAAACAGAAATAGAATATGCCATCCATTCCAAAGTTATTTATCCAGGCGTCAGCAATCTTAGAACCTGAATAAATTCAAAGCTTTAAATGACTTCACAAATAAAATTTCATATTTATTCTATATATCAATTTTTTATTTCACGGTATTCAAAGAACCCTTCAGAGAACTTTTTTAGTAAAAAAATCTGAGAGCAAACAAGCAAAGTGTAAAAAACTTAATAACATTAAACAGCTCCATAATGAAAAATAATGAGCCATTTGGAATTTTCATTGAAACTTCATCAAAGGAAAGGAAACTGTAAAAAAATTTAATGAGAGCAATCGAGAAAGTTTCAATGGAATCCGAGGGTTGCCAAGGCAGAACACGGATGAAAAAACTTCATGAAATTTACTTCTCATTAAATTTAACAACTGAATTTATTTTATTAATATCTTCTTTTACTTTTTCCATATTTTTCTTTTTTTTGATGCAAATAAGGTAACAAAAAAAATGAAATGTCTTGGAATTAGCTTCATTATTTGACCAAAAAGTCATATTAGATGAGAATGAATTTTTGAATAATTAAAGTCTTCCGAATCGTTAAACATGAGAAAGAAAAGGGAAATAAACATAAATGGGAAGAAATTTTCGCAAAGAAAAGCGGGTAGAAAATTCCTTAATTGTTCGCATATTTTCAGATGGCATTATTCATCTGATCGTGGCAAGAATGGGAAGGAAGGGTAAATTTAATCGATTCTAAGCCTTAACAATTTGACATTGAAACGAAAAGATTTTCATAAAGTAATTAAAGAGAAAATTACCTACTTTGTTCCTTTGGAAATGAAATCAAAACACCTTCAGGCTTTTAAAGTACATAAATAAAGACTTTTCCTTCGCAGAATTGCAAATATTCTAATTCACTTGTTATGAATATCTAAATGTTGAACCAAATAGGTATCAAACATAAAAGTTGGAATCAAAATAATTCGAAAATAATGATTTTTCCGAGAACAAATTAAAAGTCTTATGTTTTTAAAATAGAATTGATAACTAGATGGAAAACTCGCTATTATTTAAGTTAAAATTTAAAGTGAAAATAACAAACACAATTGTTAAGGATATAAAAGATAAAGCTGTTAAATGCAATATTTACATAGGATATTACAAATTGCGTAACCAGTCAACAAGACAAGAAAAATATTTGCGTAAATTGAAAACATATGAAAAAGTTTTCTCTCAAATTTATGCTCACGAGCGGTTTCAATGTTTCACTTCTCTCATTCTCATTTAAACATTGCAATGTTTCGTTGTTTTCCACATAACAATAAAAATCACAATGAAACATTCGCTCTGGCGTTGATGTTTATTTTTCCTTCTTTCTGTGTGCCCGTACGCAATCCTACTAAGTGGAATATATGCTCTTAATTTTATATAAACGAAAGAATATAGATACACAAAAACACAAGAGCCGAATCAAGTGCAATAAATAAGTAAAGTTTTTAATTAATTTTGATTTTGTTTACAGATTTTTCTTAAATTCTCTGGCAGAAAGTTAATGTTATTGCGTCTTTGACTTTATCTGTTTTGTCAAGGAAAACTTTAAGTACAACTGACCGAAAAACTAAAAACTTTGTCTTTTACTTTAACGTCCAGTTCATGGTTAATGTTTCTTAAAGGAGAATTGCACTTGTGGACCAATACAGAGATAGAATAAATGTATGTTAAGAAAACTATCGAAATAAATGTTTGTTAGCTGATTATTTTCTTGATGTTGGTTAGTTTTAACTTTCATGACATAACGGTAATAAAAATTTATCCAATGGTCTTGTTCTCTTCGATTTTCTTGTTTCTTTATAACCTTTGATATTACCAACTTTGGCTTGAAAATTCTTACTAAGATGAAGTTTAATTTCAAAATCGTTTTTAAACTTTCTGATAATAGACATCGAGTGGGGAAAAATTAACTCTAAGTAACTATAAACAATCAATTTATAAATAAATAACTTGACACAACTTCATCAGCTGCTACACGACAATTATTTAATAAACGCTGAGAAAATTAATAACTTTAATTAAGTATGATTATCTCATTCTCAAGCTTTTCGATCTTGAAAGCTTTTCAAATCATTAAATACTGCAAGCTCCCACAAACAAACATTAAACTCTTAAATTTCTTATTTTACGAAAAGAAATCAAGAGAATTAGATTAGAATTTTATTTTCTTTAAGTATGTAAAAGTTTTCTCATCAAAAACACTCATAAACAAAATATAATATGAGAAAATTGAAAATTTCAAGAAAATATATTATTAAAGCAGAAAGCTTCACGAAAACAAATGAGCACTTTAGAAAAGTTTAATAAAAAAAATGTGAGGGCGTAAAGGGATTTGGAAGCAGTCAAATAAGAAATCGAATTGACCAATAAAACTGCTTTTAAATTGCAAAAATTAAAGTAAAAGTTGTAAAGTAATCTTTCCCATTATCTATAAGTTAATTTTCAGTGTTGTTATATCTATTTTTAAAATGTTAAAATTCAACTTCAAGATAATTGTTCGAATCGGTAATTGCCTAAACGTCAATTCACTTGGTCAGATATCTAACCGTGTTATTTTCAATGAAAAATCTTGAAATGGAAATTTCAACATCAAAAAGCAGCAATTACTTCAATAAGATGCTTAATCAACTTTAAAATCAATTTATTTCCAATTAACAAAGACTTGTTCGCTTTCGGAGAAATTGTGTATATTTTTCTTCATTCACAATTTTCTATTTCAAAGCATCATCGTTCAATCTTTTTCAAGGCTGCCAACTTGTTATCAAAAGCTAGACCCTTTTCCCATCGGAAAATCTGAAGAGGTTCTTGTCTTGTGTTGTAATCTGATAAATTTTGGATGTTCAACAATGGTCCCCGACAAAATTCACTCAACTCGTTGTCAAGTGTTCTGAAAGCTTGTCTGCTAAGATAATCTGATTTAATTAGATATCTTGGAAAGTATGAATTCCGAGAATTTAAAATACTGGAGCTTTGTTTGGAGGGGAAGAGATAAATCCATTGGAACTGGAACTCATTTATTCAAGCACAAGTTAAAGGTCAATTAAAACATTTCGAGGAAATTCGCGGCCTTGTCAAATAAATTTCGTTTTACATTTTTTACAAGCGAACACCATCATGACACTTCACAAATGTTATAATCATTTAATATATGTACTGAACAGTCACTACACCATCATGAACATCAAACGAGAGAATTCGAATATCACGTAATAATCATAACAAGAGAATAAAAATATCAGTGCACAGTTGAAAAATTGCTGGGAAAATAACACAAAAAATTTGCATAAACTTTTAATTTATGCTGCAATGTGCCTTGTTATGACAGTTTCAGTGGCATTGTTTGCAATTTTCAATAATTATGAAAAATCTCGGTCGTTTTCGCTCACTTCGGATTCCAGTTTGTGGGCACATGAATTTTAATGTGCCTTTAAAACCATTTTTCGGTTCATGTGTTTGAAAGAACAATGGACGAAGCTGCAAGGTTCATTAAAAAACTGGCCCGAAACATTTCAGCACTTTTTAAAAAATGATTTTTTTATTATGTTTGGTCGGTCGGTCAGTCGGTCCGTGCAGTTTCGTGTTTAATTTCAGCATCGTTTCACAACCAACTCCAATTGTCTCATCGTATCGCATCAATGTGTAGCTCCGAAAAAAAGAAACGAATTAAATTAAATTAATTTTTCTGGTACATGAAACGGGTCAGTGCGGTATCGTGTGAATTTCTATTGTTCATTGAGAGTTGAGAGACAACAAAACAAATGGATATAAATTATTTAACAGAGAACTCCCACGCAAAACCTAAATTCTCATGAGACGTTATATCAAATGCAGTTTTTTGTTTATTTTTGTGCCAAACAAAAACTTGAAGATCGACATTTAATATTTTTTTAGTCAATCTAATGAAATTTCAAAGCGATAGAAGAAGCAGCAGCTGAAAATGTCAAACATCAGCTTACTTGTAAGAAGGTCATTGAAACACTTTTATGTTTTCTTCTTTTGCATTCTGTTTGCTAAATATTTTGTGATACTTATACAACAGCAATGGTCGACAATATTGACACGTAAGACACTAAAGGAGAAAAGAGAGTTGAAGACAAACCCAACAGTTAACTCAAGACATGTTGAATATTACATGCTCTTACTTATTCTTGTTTCTCTTACTTCTTCTTTCTTGCAGCAAATAAATTTATGTGCAATTGAACGAAGGTAGAAAATATTACGCAATTTATTTTGAATAACTTCAAAGCAGAACAGAACCTCGTATTTTAATGATACATTAACATGATAAATTTGCCGAAAACTGAACTTACCGAAGTACATGGAAAGCAATTTATTATTGCTGTCTATATTGCATTAGAATATATCCGTGGAAAAGAAGAACCATTTCATCATCGTATATCTTTTTCGCTCGTTTTATTCCCAAAGATACTCCTTAACTGTATTCCAAGGAAAAAAAAAGCTCACAAGACGTTTATATACAAAGAATTTTTTTTGTATCTTGAGTAAAAACCTCAATTTCGTTTCTTTTTATTATTTTTTACTTTTTTTCTTCTTTGCCGCACTCAAAAGCATTTACATGAGACATCAGAGTGTTTTTCCCTTGCTTACATCAAATGGAAAATAAATTCAAAAAATTCACTTCTTATTCAGAACTACCTTCGTCACCATAAGAAAAATTCTTTTATTTGAAATATTTCTTTCTTCTCAATATTTTTTCTTTCTTTCTTTTTTTTTTCTTGACTTTCAATTCAGATCTTTCTCTTGTATATTTACACAACTTCTTATTTTATTCTATCTCTCCACTGATATATTCTTGTATAATGACTTCTTATTTTTTCCGCTGGTTTTTTTTATATCCACTGCACTTGTGTGTGTTTGAATAATTTTTTCTTCTATACTTCTTCTACATCCGATATATAATTTCTTTCGTGTCTTTTCTTCTTTCACATATGAACAGTTCTCTGTATCACATCATCAATATATTCATCTTTATCTTAATGACCACTTTTTATAACTGCTGAATATTCTTACAACATTACCACTTTACAATCGCATTCAGTTTTATGCCATTGTACAAATACTTAAGTTTTTATCCTTTTCTAATGATTTCGGTTATAATCATGGTTAATGTTTTCAATTAATGGCTTACTTTTAGCAACTTTAATGTTCTCAATTTCCTTCATTCGCACAAAATATAGCACAAATATTATTTTGCATCTGACGAGATTGAAAGAACAACACGAAGTGAAGAGAATCAAATGCTGGAGTTCATTGAAAACATTCATTTGATGTTGCAATGTTTCATATGAAACATTGAGAGCATAAAACATTGGGAGAGAAATTTCCGAGAGAAAAATCACCGGTAAGATGTAAACATGCTTTCTCCATTGTGATAAATACACAAAAAATTTCCTGCTTTAAAAAGAATTTTGTGAACTACAAACGAGAGCTTGGTTCAGGAATTCGCGATGATGATGATAATGTTATATGTAAAATGCTTTGGTAAAATGAGTATTTTTCTTCCGTCAGGTATGCGGAGGGTGATGGAAGCCTCTTCTTTTTAAGAAGATAAAGAAGAAATAGGTAGAAGAACACAGAGAAATGTTCATGCAATTATCGCTCATTAATCAAAAAGTTAATTTCTTCTCTTTGTGCTACTGATTATGATTTTAATCTTGTTTCTTGCGAAAGATGGCAAAGAGATTATAAATTGTTGAGCGTCTGCCAAACTTTCCTTTTACAGCAGTATATGAAAATAAAGACGTTCATTTCATTAGTTGAGAAAGATTCGCCCTCATTCCTTTCAACACAATCTGCTTCAGGATTGTATCTTTTTATGTTAATATCAGTGGAGGAGGAAACATTGAAATTGAGAACTGGGTCAACAGTGAATATTTAAACTTATAGATGTACTTGTAGAGACAATACTTACAGGCGGTTTGTTGTGAAAAGTGATAACGATTCAATTTGATGACAAGCGTTTAAAGCTTCACCAATAATTCATCTTTTTTTCTTTGGGGCGCATGAAACTTTGAACTTTATTTACCCTCAGCAAAAAGGAAACATTTTAATGATTTTGGGTGATTTGCTTTTACAATATAGAATTGCAATTAAAAATTCATTTGCTAAACTTCCCTTTTAATTTTCTTAAAAGCCTTAGAGGACTTCTAGAAATGAAATAAGTTTCAATCTGTTTCCTTCACAGTAATTTTTCCTTAGACATGAAATCAAGAGTAATCTGATACTTAAGCTTTCAACTGCTTCTATATTTTGTTTCTTTCGTCATGGGGCTTTTTATGGTACAATTTAAGTTTTTATGTGTTCAACAACAAACAGCAATCATAGCAAAAGCATAAAAATACGGAAGAAAAATTCTGTTTAAAGTTCATCAAAAAGTATAACCAACAACTCGACATGCTACAATGGAGGTGGAGAAAAATATATAAAAACTTTATAACTTTTTCTCTTAAACTTTCTGCTCTCGCGATGGTATTTAGGAAGCTTAAGAATCATCTTTGCCTGCTTTCAAGCAAAGATGATAGATTTGAACATAAAAAGTTTTTATATGATGTAAGTGTAAACAAGTCTGCTAAAATAAATCAAGAGAGAAAGAAATCTTATTTCTTCCCGCCTTGATACAGTAACATTTAGAGCTCATTCATGCTTAACTCCTTCATCATTTCATGAACATAAATGAGAGAAATCCGAAAGAGTCATAGTCAGACTTTTTGATTTCCTGGCTACATGAATCTAGAAGAATTCATGAATTTTCAATCATCAAACCCGTTTTCTTCTTGCTTTGAGGAGGAAAAAGCAAACATTTCCATTCTTTAAAACGTGAAGCATGACGTAAAGTATATCATGTTCTGTCCTTTCTGAAAACGAATGAATAGAGCTATTAATATTTAATTTTTCGATTTGTTTTATCATCTTCCAGCATAATAGAAATTCACATGCATACCGAGAAAGAAGTTTCGTGTTGAAAAAAAAAAGAAATCTTTAAAGTTTTACATCATGTATCAGTCGTGACTTTGATGTGTAATTGATGTGTTAAACATTTTAATGTGCTTCGGATTATTTATTCGCGAACTGTTTTGAAATTATAATTATAAAACTCTAAGAAACACATTCCAATTAGTAAAAAACATAATTTCTGGTCAAAGTTTTTCTTTCGAAACAAATTAAAATGTAAATGTTAAAGTTCATAGCTATCAACACAAAACTTTTACTTCAAATGAGTAGCAAAGATGTTCTTGAGTTATTCAAAATATTTATGCTTTCTTTTCCATTTAATTGCGTTGATTGGAAATTTTTCAAACTTTATCAGAAATTTTCGAATGAGATGAATCAACAATTCGTGATGAACTGAAGAGGAAGATTAAAAAATATTTCAAATTTTGCTTATCCACTGAAACGTAACGGAATCAATTAAAAGTATGTGTATTGGAACCGATATTGGAGGAAAACTTCGGCTCTGTGCTTTTTAACCGAATTGAATCTTCGAAGCTTTTGAAAAAAGATAAAGAAAAGTTTTACCGATAGAAATTTATATGATAAAGAAAACTTTTCTTAATTTCGAACAGAAGCAAACTTTTAAGATTTTCCTCAAAAAACTTTCTCTTTTTGTTTATATTGAACAAAATACTTTAGTTTCTTAATCTAAGCCAACCACAAAACCTATAAAAGTCAAATTTACCTCCATAAAGCTTTTTATGGTGATAAAATTTTCTTTGCTTTCGAAGAAAAAGTGACGATGGAACATGATTCTAAAAAAACTCCACGGAGAATTTTCAAAATTAAACATTTAGTGGCCCACGAGGACTCATTAATGAGCTCAAGGTCAAAGCAAAAAGGGTTATCAAATTTAATAAAGCGACATAAATCTCTTCTGCAATGGAATGAAAACAAGAAAACAAAAAGCGGGAGGTTGGAAAATATTAAATCGAGCAAACAATTTAAAAAGCACCTCACGGCTATTTTAATGGCGAACTGAATCGTTAATACGAACTGAGAGTGGGTAAGAAGGAAAAAATGGAAATTTATGATATTTCACAATGGGAATTCAGACGCAGAAGAACCAAAGCTAATGCTCGTTATGCTACACAATGTAATCCTATTATTTCATATCATTTCCAAATCGATCTCGAAGCGCTTATCATTCAAGTTTTAATCTGAAAGGGCCGTTTGGTCGAACGAAGGCGGTAATTAATCAGTTTGACGCCATTTATGCTTTATTTGCTTTTGTTTTTTTTACATTCCATGGTTTATGGTTTTTATTATGTATTTTGCTTTAACTTATTTACCCTCTTTCCACCACCTAATCTATTGGGCTGAGATATAAAACAGTGAAAACATCTCCAGAAGGGGGAGAAATTCAACGCGACTCACATGTATGTAGAAAAATAAAAAGAAGATGATGGAGGGAAATGATATATTTTGAGATCAATTAGATACATAAAATTTCTTTTTCGTAAATAATAAAAAATAAAAGAAGGATGAAAGAAAATGCCATAAAAATTCTTTCTACTCAAATTCATCTTTTCACTCGTACACAGCGATGTAAGCTTTCTCGTATTTTTTTTGAACTCACGCTAAAAACCAGATAAGGTGGCACATTATGGGTACATATTCAATAGAAGGAAGAAGAAAACGAAGTTGAAAAAAGGAGAAGACGTTTAAGAGGATAGAGAAAGAAAAACAAGGGTTTATCTGTAGAAATGAAAAATTGCAATAATTTATTTGCCAAGTTTCTTCTACTACATACTCGCTGTCTTTTCCATGATCAGTGGCGTGTAAACAATAAGTCTGTAGTGATTGTAAATGAATTGCACAAGTATATAAATTCACGCCACTGTTACCAATATTCGATGTGAAAACGGAATAGAAAAGTCGAGAAAAAATGTTGAAAACTGTGAAGCGGAATAGGAGACAAACATCACCATCATCATCCTCTGTTTGAAAAAGAAAGAAAAAAAATATAGATATAGCTTACATCATGTAAGACGGAATTTCGGGATACTTTGTTCAAACCGTTTTGTTTGTGCTTGTGCATGTAAGGACTTAATTCCTTACAGTGACATAAAAGATTGCTTCGCTCTTCCGAATAAACATTTTTCATTATGTAATGTTATCATGAGGGGAAGACTGAAAAGGTTCATTCTTGTTGACACTCATGAATATTTACTTTTCATTAAGATTGTTAAAAATCTGAGATAGGAATGCATTAAACGAATTAAATTAACAAATCAAACGATCACATTACAATAGGAATAACTGGGAACGTTATGTGATAATTTTACAACCTAAAATGTTTGCTTTCAAATCACAGGAAAAATCTCAGAAAATGTCTTGTCATGTTAGGCTCCTTATACTTTTATGCTTTTAACTGTTCACCATTTATTTTCATTGCAACACCCTCACAAGAACAGAAGTTGAAATAGAAAAAATAACATAGAAAGTGAAAGGACATTTGTAAGTTGTGTGAGGCAAGTATTTATAGTATCCAATTTATTTTCATTTTATTTCCACACCATATGTCTTTCTACTACAAATCTGTTCGTCTTATCATCTTTACGGTTTTCTTCTTTCTCATATTGAATCGACTCTGCAGTAAGCAAAGGATACATGTTAGGATAGTAATGATTATCGAAAAGAACTCTAAAACTTCAACGGTTTAAATTGTTCTCCAGATTATTGTTGTAGAAAACTGTTATTATGAGCATCAAATCTGAGAAAAACTTTGCATGAACTAAACATGAAATAAAACTGAGAAACATGTTTCGATTCTTTTATGTTTTCATGTTCTCATTCATATCAAAATATTCCCGGCAAATATTATGACGTTAGTACGTTACTCATGTATTCATAACAAAACATCCATAAAGAATTTTATCTCAAATCAAATATATAAATAAATGTTCAGATTTGTGTCTTCAATATTTTATTTATTGAAGCTAAAAGTAACATTTTTTGATTCTTATGTTTATTTTGAGATATCGATAAAGTAATCATATTTAATTTTGTTAATAAAAATATTATGATTGTCTCTCAGATTTAAGTTTTTCAAGTATTTACATGATTTTGTTCTTCTGAAAATCTTTAAAAACAAATTAAGTCAAAGTCAAGTCATTTACAAATGGCAGAATGATAAAGTTTTAGAAAATAAAACAAATTTCAATGAGAACATGATTTCATGTTATGTTAGAACAAGTTTCGGAACTGTATGATAAGCTTGAAGTTCCTTGAACGCGAATGGCGTTAACTCTTTTAAAAACTAACTCAAAGGCTCGATTTGTCATTAACTTGACATAATAATAGCTTGACATTTACAATAAGGATTCTAATGCTACTGTCATCTTGTATAAAGGAATTTATATTTCATAAGCATCACAATTTGTCTCAAGCATGAGAAATGCGAGAAATCTTAAGAACAAAAGACAAGAAAATTCCTTGGAAAATTCATCGAATGGAAATTTTTAATTGCAGAGTCAAAGATAATTACAAAGAAACAATGAAAACGAGTTTGCCATCGTCGAGCATGAATTATCTACAAAACAAAGAAGAAGAAAATTTTAAATCTTCAATTATGTGGAATAAAACAAAAACTGAAAAACCTTTTCGTTTGCTTGCTAAAAGTGTGTCTGTACATTTCGTGTCTCTGAGTAAAATCTTTGCAGAAAATAAGGCAGATGACATCACTTTTGGACTTGAAATTCCTTTAAGTAAAAGGGTAATGTCTGGGACGAAGCGTAGAGTGTGAAATATTATCCATTCTAACCATCAAACGTTTAGCTTGAAAGTGGAAATATTTCAACTTCATGATGTTCGTTTTCCTTTCTTGGAGAATTTCAAATGTAAGAAGAAGGCAGAAGTAGAACAATGAGAAAGTGGCAATTAATTATGCAAGAAGTATGCCTTTCTTTGCTCTTGAAATGAATGAACTGTAAGGAAAATGGAAGAAAACAAGAATCTAGAATGAAAAACGTTCAATTCTTTATTGTTTCATCATCAGTTGGGACTTTCGTTCCATTTTTCTTTCCAAACATTGCTCAAGATGTTGTAACGAGTAAAATTCTGATAACACTACGAGAAAAAAGGAAATAAGAAGAAACATGGAGCGCATAAACAATTTTCAATTTCTTCTGCTACTTCTTCCTTTCCATTTTTCAAGCATTAAACGCACAGATTCATGATGTTGAAATCTTGCCCCTTTTTTTACTTGATGCCGCACAATTCTCAATGCAATTATCACATATAAACTGCTTCCGCTTTTCGTAGCGAAAACTTTTTTAAAACTCCCCAGTGCTGAAAGAACCCTAACAATAGATTTATATTCATATCTTCCTCGAAAAGCTTCAGAATATCATTTCGTTAAAGCTTTTTTTTTTTGGTTCAGGAAAGACGGCGCTTTATCTGGTTTTTCACTCTTTCCACGCTTCTGTGACTGTTAAGAGTTTAAATTATTCAGCGCTCGAGTATCCTTTTTAATTCAATTAAAACATTAAATAAGTATTACAAGAGGATCTCAAGTGTATGTACTTAAGAAGAGCAAGTGTAAAGAGAGTATCTATATTTGTTCCCGAAAAGGCTAAAGTTTCGCTTATCGATGGTAAAACGCAAAACAAACAATCAACGGCTTGAAAATTGAGTGGATCATTTTATGGATAATTTAGGTTGTTTTTTTGTTTACAATTGCTTTTCATATCCAATCTGTATATAACCGAAAATCTTTTCAATAAAGATATCTTGCTAACATGGAAGCATTTGAAGTGATACAAAGGAATGGTAGCTGCATACTAAGTAACATGTATGATACTTGAGAGGAAGAGAACATAAGCATTCGTAAGCTCACTTCAAATACCTTTCAGAGATATTTCTTTAACTTATTCAGAGATGAGAATCTGTTGATAATTTTGATAAATATGAAAAATAAATTTTACTTTATTCCCTGGAAAGGATCAAAAATATTTTAATAGAGATGTGAACATAATTACTTGTATGCGATTTAAATGACAAAAAATCATTTCATTGCTTTGCATTCATGTCATTCACAAAATAAGAATTTAAAATTCCCTTCAAAAACCAAAAACGAGAATACTTACTTGATAAAATTTACATTGTCGTTTCATGATCCATAAATAGATCTCACATCAAATAGATATCATGCTTTTTATATTCCTCAGCATGTGTAACGACTCATCGTCATCTTTACTTAAGAACGATGACTTTAAATATTTTGTGTGAATGAAGATTTTCAAGTTCATCGTAAAGCTTCTGTAAGTGTACTCGATTAGCCCCATTTAAACTGATTGCCTCTGGCAACAAAACCCGTAAATATATTTTTCAACTAATGTTTGAATATTCGTAAATATATTTGTTATCTTATCATAAGACTCCCGTGAATCTATCTACATCATCATAACTCTTTAGCGGTTTCACTTTCGTGAGATTATCAAAGATGAAAATTATTTCTCGCGTGATTCACTTGTAATCAAAGTGATTCAGTTGCTATCAGATGTTCTTTTGAGATTGTTGAAATAACAAAAATTTAATCACATTATGGATGAAGAAAAAGTGAAATTAACTTTCTCAACACTTGACTACATTTTGTTTGGCACAATGATGTTCCTGTCGTTTCTTATCGGACTTTATTATGGATTTATTCGAAAGGAAAAGCAAGACACAACAGCTGAATATTTGCTGGGAAGTAAAAAGATGAAAGTATGGCCGACTGCTATTTCAATCACAGCAACGTAATAAAATTTTATATGATTAAGTAACTTTGACATCAAAAGATGCTGTTAAAAGTATTCATTTCATACATTCGCAAGGATAAAAAAGCTTTGCTTCTTGTCGTTGTACAACACGTTGAAAAACAAGTATAAAAGAAAATAAATATTCTTCTTTCTCTTCCCACTCTTAGTCATGTCTCGGCAACGACTTTACTCGGGTAAGTCTGAAATTAGAGAGAAATGATCCGGCACAATTTATTGGATAATATCTTTTAACGACTAGAGTACCGGCTGAAATGTACAAACATGGAACTCAGTATTGGGCATGTGCAATATCTGGAATTATTGTAACTATGTCATAAATTTTATTAGAATTAGGATTTTTTCCACCCTACAGCTAATTGCCTTCGACTTTTCTGTTTTCTCTTTTCCATTCTGGTCATGAATTTATATGCAAACAGGTAACGTTGAGCGTATGTTACATCTACTTGCCAGTATTTCATGATCTTGGATCTGTTTCGTAAGAGCTTTATGAGTTTACCATGCTCTTACTTTTATAGGTTTTTGAATTGTTTTTAATTGCAGCTGCTACGCGTATCTAGAGAAGCGATACAATCAGCAGATTCGACAAATTGCCAGCTTTTTATTTTTTATCTACGTCGTTTTGATGACTCCTCTACTTGCTTACACACCCTCCTTAGCCTTCAGTCAGGTCTCGGGCATTAGTCTTCATTACATAACTCCGATTCTCGTTTTTGTTTGTGTATTCTACACAACATTCGGAGGACTGAGGTAAGGCACGTGCGTGGATCTTCAGACAAAGCTTTTAATTCCTCGCCTTTCCCTTCCCAGAGCGGTTGTTTGGACGGATACGTTACAGTTCTCTGCGATGATTTTAGCTGTTATAATCGTCATGATTCTTGGAACTAATGAAGTTGGAGGGATGACGAATGTTTTTAACATAGCATCGGAAGGAAATCGCATTGTATGGTTCAAGTAAGAAAATATTTTTAATAATTGAAAGCGGAAGATCCCGAGGGGATTTCTTTTTTTTCGCTACATTTTTGTTACCTTACATAACTTATTCAACATCTCTGTTTCATTTGAGGAATCAGAAATGTCTTTAAAATATATTTAATATACATACATTTCTAATCTTCCGACATGACATTTCTTAAACATTTCAAGGAAGCTTTTAAGATTAATTTCCTTTTAATTTAAAATTTTAATTTCCATGATGAAAACAATTTATTTTCTTTTTCTGAATTATTATGTCAATGAAAGCTTGGATCCAAATCCTTTCATAAGAAGCTCATTTTGGATGGTTTCAATAGGATTAACTTCAATGTGGATATCGAATGTTGGCATTACACCTGAATGTGTTCAACGTTTTGTTGCTATTCCAAAATTGAACAACGCTATCAAAGCATGTTGGATTTTTGGAATCGGACATATTGTCATCAAACTGTGTGCTGTTTACAATGGAATGTTGATATTTGCTAAATATAATCAAGCAAAATGTGATCCGGTTTTCAATGGAGATGTTGGAAAATATGATCAAATTTTTCCATACTACGTTATGGATGTAGCAAGAAACATTCCTGGTCTTCCCGGCTTATTTATTGTCGGAGCTTTATCAGCAGCACTTTCATCAATGTCATCTTGTCTCAACTCTTTATCAGGAACTATTTATGAAGACTTTCTTAAACCTTTTATGCCTAATGCCACTGAGAAACAAGCAAGCACAATTATGAAGCTTGTGACATTTACCATAGGTAGATAAGATTAAGCTGAATCCGATTATGCTGAACTTTTCTTTAAGAAAACTGATAAGAATCAAAACGACTTTGATTTTCTCATTTCTCCTGCAGGTTGTGTTTGCTTCATATTGGTTTTTGTTATCGAAAAGTTAGGTGGTGTTTTTAGCATTGGCATTGCCTTAAGTGGATTGTCTTCCGGGACTCTTCTAGGGCTTTTTACAATGGGAATGATATCAGAGAAGTTCAATACAAAAGGCGCGCTTTGGGGCTCTATTGTATCGATAACAATTGTTACCATAATTACCGTTGGGGCTCAGATTAACATATATTCAGGAAATTTACGATACGAAACTCTTCCGTTTAACATTGAACAGTGTGATGCTTCATTACACTTTCATGAAATGAGGTAGGAGAGGGATTATCTCTTTTGATATTAAATTGTGATTTTTATATTATAATATCATCATTTGCAGTCATTTAAACAGCAGTGTTTATGTAGAAAACTTCAATGCAGATAATTCTTCAATTCCCTGGATTTTTCGTATTAATTACATGTATTACAGGTAAGCTTTCATTCCTTCAATTGAAAATGCTTTTAATCGCTTTCTTAGTCTTATTGGAACGATTCTTGTCATAATCGTTGGATATCCAATTTCACTTATGACTGGTGGTACAAAGAATCTTGATCAGAAGCTTTTATCACCGTTGTTTCGCCGAAGCCACGTGAATGAATTAGAAATAGAATTTCCCTTAAATTTAGAAGAACAAAAAAATTTAACAGAGAAATGTCAAGAATAAAATGAGTTTATTTTAAAACAAAGTTTGTTTAAATTGGAGAATCAATTCAAGAGCTTGTTTGGCATTTTGCCAGTGCATGTAGTGGAGTAGATTTTCATTTATTTTTTAATGCATTTAATGAAAATTTATTTTAAAAAATAAAAGAAAAACCAACAAATGCATAAAAAAACTTTCAATGAAATTAAAAACAAAAATAATTTTAAATTGAGTCATTCATGAAATCAAATGACGTTCCGAAAGTAATCAACATGTGTTTACATTTTGTTAACACTAAATTGCATAGAATTGAATTGGAAATATTGAAAGTTGATTTATGTATGAGGAATGAAAAAAAGTGTTTGAATGAAATGTTAAGAAATTAATTTTTCATCTAATAAACAGATGACATAAAATGGAATGTCAATTGTAGAATTCACAATAATGAACATGTTAAGTCAATGAATTTTTAAAAATATTGTTTTCAACTTTGTCATGTAGAAGAAAAATGTTTTCTGTCATGAAAGGAAATTTATTTTCATTGAATTATTTATATTAGATTGTCTTGAAAATTAAATTATATTCAGTAAGTAAACTTCTATGGGTACAATAAAAGATTCAACAGAGCTTTCTTAAACACACAATTAAATTATTCTTTCTTAGTTAGGAAAAATAGTTTGAATATTTACATAGGATTGAAACATCTGAAAAATAATCTTGTTAATGGTTCTCGCAATCTCTCTTATGTATTATTTTTAGAACACGCTCTTTAAATATTTCCGAAAGAGAAAAAGAAAATCGGAAAAACACATCAGTGAAAATTCTTTTTTCTCATCACAATTTAGAGATCAGTTGTGCGTTTAATTTTGAAGATTTTTTTTCTTTCTGCAATTTAATAAAATGACAAATTGTAATGTTTGTAACAATGAAGCAAAACAAAAATGTTCTGGTTGTTCGCAAGTCTTCTATTGCTCGAAGGATTGTCAGGTTTCTGATTGGAAACGTGGGCACAAAAATTCATGTAAACCATACGAGGTAATATAAAGAAAACATAAAAGATTTTTAGAACTAAGAAAAAATATTACTTTGCAGGTGAAACGAAATGATAAATTGGGTCGATACATGACAGCATCGAGGGATTTGAAAGCTGGTGAAGTTTTATTTCGAGAATTTGCTGTTGTTCATGGACCGAAAATGCTTTCCCATCCTATCTGCCTCGGATGTCACAAAACTTTGATTGCAAAAGCACCAAAAATGAAATTTTATCGATGTTCTCAATGTTCATGGCCGCTTTGCTCGAAAGCATGTGAAACTCTTGATCCACATATAGAAGAATGTAAACTCATGACATCAAAGAACTATAAGTGCGCAATCAAATCAAATTGTACCACAATACATTCAGATGCAATTTACTGCCTGATTTTTCCTCTAAGGTTTTTACTGTTGAAACGAAACCAACCAAAAATGTGAGGAATTTACAGATTCATGGAAATCTATCTCAATGTTTAATCTCCTCTCTCACTTCTTCTGAATTTAATTTTAGATTCGAAAAAATACTTTTGGAACTGGAGAGCCATGTAGATACAAGAATCGCTTCAGGCAGCTATGAAACTCTGAGACTGCATCTCGTTCCATTCGTGCAGAAACTTTTAGGTGAAAAAGATTTCCCAGAGAGATTGGTTTTGCCGGCAGCCGCAATATTGGACAACAATTGCTTTGAGATTTCAATGCCTCTACGTGGCGTTGAGATGGGTGGATTATTTTTGCAAAGCTTGATACTTTGTCATGACTGTGTGCCAAATACTAAGCACTACGTTAATTATCTTGACTCTGACATTGACATACAACATTACCAAATGACCTTTCAAACTACAGGTGAACTTTTCAAATGAAATCCATAACTTTAATGCAGACTCTCATTGCTTTCAGTGCCTGTTAGGAAGGGAGAACAGCTTACAACGACATACACAAATACTTTAAAGACAACACTTGAACGAAGGCGACACCTCAAGCAAACAAAAATATTCGAGTGTGACTGCAAACGTTGCCAAGATCCGTCAGAGTTCCTAACTTATGGAAGTTCGTGGAATTGTCAGAAATGTTTCGGACGAGTAGTTGCAAAAAATCCTTTGAACAACTTTTCCGACTGGCAATGTGAAAATTGTAAATTGCATTATAGTCGAGAGGTGAGGGAAATGAATGTTGAATGCACCAAGTTAATCCTATTACAAAGGTTGAAAGAAAATTAAATTAGTTTGTTCAAAAAAAAGAAGAAACTTTGAGAGAAACGTGCGGAAGCTTTTAAACTTTGCTTTTCTCCTTTTCCGGTTGCAATAAACTTTCTTTCTTTTTATTATTTTTGCTAGGAAATAACTTCAAAGCTGAATTGCTTGCAGAGCCAATTAAATAGTTTTGTGAGAAAAAATCCCAACCAACTAGAAGAATTTTTAGCTGAGCATTCAAAGTGCATACATAGCGACCATTTGACGATGGTAGAAATAAAATATATGTTGTGTCTGATGTATGGCAATGTCGGAGGATATTTATCATTTAAATATATTTTATCGGCACGTAAAAAGTATTATAATTAACTAACTAAACGAATATAGACACGAAACACTTTTATACTTTTCACTTTTTCATTTCGGAGGATTTCGGAGGATATCACTACAAAGGTTTCACTTTAACAAAATTGTTTTTAAAACAATGTGCAAAATGCGTTTGTTTTTAGATCTCTCGGAAAGTTTGCTTCATCGAAAAATTGAATTGTGCAAAAATTTGATTAAAGTTTATAATGAAATTGATCCAGGAGAAGCTAACCAAAGGACGAATGTCATGTTTGAACTCAATTGTGCATTAATTGTAGATACAAAGGCCAAATTTAATTGCAATTCTATTGAGAGAAAAAAGGCAGTGGTATGTTTTACAACAGCAGTGACTGTCAGGTCATGCGAATCTTTTTAATATGTTTCTCTTCTTGTTCTATTCAACAGGATATTATCGATGATTGTTTGAAGATAATCAAAACCTGCTACAATATCTTGATTAAGGAAACCGAAAACAAGGGAATCATGGATAATCGATTGGAGAAGATAATTAATGAAAGCTTCCTTTGATGTTTCTTAGAATAAATACAAACTCCGAAATTATACTAAAATGTTAACTTATCATCAATATGAGTCATTAAATATTTTATTAAATTGTGTAACAATGAAGACAACTTAATAAATCTATTATGAAGGAATGCCGAAACAATCTTTGTGATGAAAATTTCTAACTTTCTCAATAATCAATATTTACAGAAGACATTTGAATGAGAATTTTTAAGATTAAACTTTGTTTCGACTTATTTAGATTATAACGCAAATTTCAACACAAATAAGTAATCAGCTTGAAATATTCTTTTTAAGGTATTGAATAATTCAGCAGAAATATTTACATCTTTAATGTTACTCTTGTCAAGAAGTTTTCTCCGATAATGTTTCTACACCCACATCAGCATTATTCAGCCGTCATGTGTTGCTAAAGCGATTTCAATGGAATGCTTGACATGAGCAAGCCTGAAAATATTTCATTGGAATTTTCGATTGAAACAATGACGTTTTTTCTTTTCCTCGTAACAATTAGTTAATAAAAATTGTTAGAAATCATTTCTAGGAAATTATTTGATGAAAAAAATATAAATTTCCTAGAAAATCGGAACCGAAAAAATAAAAATAATTTTTTTCTAAGAAATTTTATTCAATTATTTCTACTTGAACCCCAACATTCTGAACAACAAGGACTGACAGACAAAATGTTGAACAAGTTCAAGACTTCATTGTCATGTGACTCACTTCAAAATATCACGAAATGAAAAAGTTTTTATTTATATTTTTTACCTTTACAATGAGAATTCTATTTTTCCTGGCAAAAACTTTTCTTTTCCGCCTCTAATGATGTTGCAATGATGTGATTTTTTTCTTTCATTTTGTATCCAATAAATCAACCCCAACGAGTTTTAACTGTTTACGTTCATATAAAAAGTAAGGCGTGGAGTTTCTATTTTATGTTAAAATAATATTTCATATATCACGTTATCGTGTAATGAGCCCCACATCAGAAAATTGAAAAGTTTTCCCCTCTCCTAACGGCACATGATTTTTCTTTAAATTGTATTTATTGTGTTGTTTAGAAAGAGGGAAAAAGTTGAATCAGCGAGGAAGAAAAATGTGTTCCCACTTTTCACGATCCCGTTCTCCCTCAAACACAAACTTTTCTCTAAGCTATTAGCACTTTAATGTGATTTTCATTTGATTTGATGTTGTTTGAAAAAATACTTTTTAGTAAATCGCTAAAAATTCTCTCACAAGCTTATTCTTATTTGGTGCAAATTAACAATCGTTTATTTGTGGTTTGCTGAATTTATTCGGATTTATTCAATATTTTTAAAACAATTCAATTGACGAGAATATGTTCGCGAGTTTTTTACTGAATGTAGATGAATGTATGGCAAAGTTTGTTGTTCGTTCTCTCGGAAACACTTTCGTTGTCACATTTCACTGCATTTGTTTTTATTCGAATCCAATTAACAAGAGTAGAGTGTATGGGATTTTTTATGTGAATTGAAATGATAATAAAATTCCAATAGAGTTTTGTGTTATTCCATAACAAGAAAAATTGGTGCAGCATGTGTTCTCCGAACGCCTGTAAATTTCCTTTCACAATTTATTCGATGCAAATATTTATAGATAACAAGGAGATAAATGCAAAAGGAATAAAGTTATTGGGAATTGAAAATATTGAAATAAAAGCAGTAGATAAATTTATTAAACCTTATCGTTATTTTTTTGTGCCAGAGTTGGGCACTTCTGCATAATCTTATTTGCTGCAAATGATTATAAAATGAAATGTTACAATTGCATCAACACTTGAAAATTCTTATCTGGTTAATGAAAAATAAGAAGTCATTAAAGATTGGGTCACATGTTTATTCTATTTATTTAATTGCCAAAGAGTAAAATTAAGGATAGAAGCAAATGTGATCCATCCACAATATGGCAACATACATAACCCACCGAGTAAATCAATACGGAAAAATAAGAACGTAGTTGCTATAACGAAGACCCATAAAATTACAATCTCAAAGAATGCCCAACCAAGTGCCTGCAAATTGAAAAATATCGGAGTCCAAAACCAATTAAGTACTAGCTGAATAGCATATAAAGTTAGCGCCAACATTCCCAGCTTTGTTAATCTTTTGTGCATTGTTTTCTCTTTATGCCAAACTTTAAATGCTGCAAATCCGATTAAGATGTAAAATGTTGTCCATGCAGGAAGAAACACCTATGAGAAAAATATGATAGATTAAGTAAATAAGAATTTAATTCTTTTTCCAGGTACACATTTTCAAATATCATTGTGAGTAATTTTTCACAATTACTTGCACAATCAATGAATCATGAATATCAAAATTATGAATTATTTCTTACCCATGTTGGCGGATTGAAAGAAGGTTTGTCCAAATCGCCATACCAGGTACCAGGTACATCTTTTGNTTCCTGCAAAAGAGTGGAATTTCCTGCAATCTTCCTAGGATTCCTAGGAATCTTAGGAATCCTAGGAATCCTAGGATTCCTAGGAAAAATCTTAATCTAACCTTTAGTTAATCCTGAAATTTCTTAATCCTGCCTGCAATTTTCCTAGGATTCCTAGGATTCCTAAGATTCCTAGGATTCCTATGCATAGGATTCCTAGGATTCCTAGGATTCCTAAGATTCCTAGGATTCCTATGCATAGGATTCCTAGGATTCCTAGGATTCCTAAGATTCCTAGGATTCCTATGCATAGGATTCCTAGGATTCCTAGGATTCCTAAGATTCCTAGGATTCCTATGCATAGGATTCCTAGGATTCCTAGGATTCCTAAGATTCCTAGGATTCCTAGGATTCCTAGGATTCCTAGGAATCCTAGGAAAATTGCAGGAAATTCCACTGCAGGAAATAGGACCCACTCAGATTTTCAACTATCATTGTGAGAAATGTTTCACAATTACTTGCACAATCTCATGATTCACTTATATCAAAATTATGAATTATTTCTTACCCATGTTGGCGGATTGAAAGAAGGTTTGTCCAAATCGCCATACCAGGTACCAGGTACATCTTTTGTTTCTGTAAACAAAGATCCCACGAATCCACCGATGTTTGGAATTATGCAAGAAATTATACACAAGACAATGTCTAAAATCGACCACATTTTTCTTTCGTGTTCTTTCTAATACTGAATCACAATCTAAACAGCTTGCAAACAACATCTATATTGAGACATTAAAGTTATCTTATCTTTAAAAACGAAAAGCAATATACGATACAAAAGAAACTTCTCGGAGCTTGACTGGCTTGATATTGCGTAGTTATAGAAAGAGTTTTAATAATTTTAATTAGCTTTTCCCCCTTAATTTTAATAACTTGAAGTTCGAGTGCTTAAAACTTACTCATGACTTAATCATGGCTTTGAAATGTGAGAAATATCGGTTTGTTCTTTAATTTAAGTAGTAATGCAGAAGATCTTTGTCACTTTCTATGTGTTAGACCGCCAAACAATTCCACTAAATGTTTAATTCTCATGTTACGATTTCACACATTGAATCTAAAGAAAAAAATCAAGGTTTGTTACTTTTTGTCAATTTTAAAGATTTAATAACAAAAAGTTGAGATAAGTTCTTTTGTCTTGCAACTTTCTTATCATGTGCTTCAACAAATATATTTACAATATTTACCTTACGTAATTTCCACACTTATGTATCATAAATAAGTCATTTTATTGATTAAATGTTCCTAACTGTTTTCAAAATTGAGAAACCGAAAAAATGAGATTTAGCAAGATGAATATTATTAAGTAGCAATAACAATGTTTGAGTCTTGTCAATATTTGTCAATTTAAATTTTTTACTTTACTGAATGAATGACAAAATTTAATGACGAGATTTCTACGATTTCCAAATAAAAATTTGTTTCTTGATCTTTCAAGCTTTTATTTAGATATTTCATGAATCAATTATGAGAAGCTCAAGAAAATGATTTTTTTTCATGTGGGCTAAATTTGATATTTATTTTCATTATGAAATCAATCACTTTGAATTTTTCATGATTTGTAATCGATTCAGTTTTCAAGGAATTTCGCTTTCTTCTTTTTATCATAACAAATCTTTTAGATCTTTTCAATTCGATGATTTTCATCTCGCATTCGATACTTAAATATAAAAGAAAATGGGAAAGAAAACTTTGAGTGACGATGAGTTATTGAAACGCTTTCTCTTCCTCGTTTTACACCCACAAGTAACTCGTTTATGAATTACAGCACCATACATCATTGTTCATAATTGCTACAAAAAATCGTTGTTTTAGACAGAATGTCTTTTCATTGGCAACTCAAAACATGATAAATCACGAGAAATATATTTCACGCGCCATAAAGAGAATCCCACAAATTTTCCGTTTTCTTTCTGTTCGTCTTCGATTTTCCTTGGATAGAAGTTTCTTGCCATAAGTGATAGACTTTTTTGTCTGCCTCTGACAATATTATTTATAGATTTTTCCTTCTTTTATACATTTCTTTTCTCCTTTATAGGGCAATAGTATTTTCATCATAATTCTATTGATTGTAGATTTGTTACATCGAAACTTTTTTTTCGTTATTCTTTTATTCTGTTGTTTATGCTTCCTTCGCAGCTTTTTTTCATCTACTTAAGAAAATCATATTTTAGTGATATAGCTGTCAATCATCGAAAAGCTATTTATTTTTCTGAAGATGTGCTTTGCCAAAAGGTCAATAACGAAGAAAATCAATCAATAAGACGAGAGGAAAATAGGGCAATAAGTTTGTTTTGCATGATAATATAATTCAGACATCTTCAGACATTTGCAAGCTATCAAAGATATCATCTTTTAATGGTAAGTTGAAAAGGAAATTAAAATATATCAAACGCAATTCAACAACACATTCAACTTTATCAAGAAAAAATTGTGAAAAATTATAAAGAAAATCAATTTTCCTTCAAGTGCCATGCATCAATTAAAGTTTCAAAAACTCGTACGATGTTGAAGGGGAAAAAAAAAACTGTTTTTTCACTTCATTTCTTGACTGAAATTGATTGATTGGAATTAATAAATGTTCGAGCACTCAGCTCATATAATACTTAGCAATGCTTGTCAATATCGATTCATGAACATTCTCCACATTTTCAGAATTGTGTTCTAACATTTCTGCCAGCAAAAGCCACAGGAACAATCAATGAGCTCTAAGTTCATAAATTAGGTTTTCCTTGTCACTTTCCTACGTCGAGTTACTAATAATAAAAATCATTTCTTGTTAGTTTTCTCCTTCCTTTAATCCAAAAGCTAACAAATTTATCGTCATTTTATACCCATACCTGTCATCGCCATAAATTTTCGAGATAAACTAAAATGTTATTTATCTTTACGTTGTTTAGGTTTGGACAGGAAATGATTGTATTTAATTACACTTTCATAGATTTATTGATCGGTTTCCTTCTTACAATGAATTTCCAATGGTAGTTTCGGCCAATAAGATATCTCATAGAACAAAGTTTCTTTTATTGCAAAACTTGTGCCGAGAAGCAGAGAAAGTCAAAAGAAGATTCGTAGATATAAGCTCATTAAAACTTTTCTTAAAAGCTTTGATTTTTCCGTTCTACTTCAAGGATAAAATGTGAAGTGAAGATTCATTATTTTGGATATAAATGAGAATGATAACTTTAAACCCTTCTTTTATTCTGGAATGAATAGAAGATTATAAAGTTTAAAAATGAAAATCATCACATAAAATAATCTTCGAATGATGACAAAGCTATTTTACTTTTGGGTTTTCCTTGAAATCAATGAAGCATTGAATTGTGGTTTGATCTACCTTTGCCTTTAATAAAATCAACAAACATTTTCCGATTTTTCATTTTCTCGCTATGAAAGTACCAAAATGATTCAATTGTGGTTTCCTTTCTTGTTCAACAGTCGCTAGAAACAATATTTTCTCGTATGAAATTTTATGGATTATGTCAATTAACTTCTATGGCTTTCCAGTTTAATACAATTTCCCACATCGAATTAAGTGACTGAAAATTGGTACGTACTGCTTTGTAGCAATTGCAGAAATGCTTCATTGAATAAAGCTTCGTAAGAACACTCGAAGCAAACTCATGAAGGAAACGATTCCTTCCATCGATTCCCAATAATTTTTTATTGCTATCCATAAGGACCGAAGAACAAATTGATGTTTGAGACTTTTATGCTTTGTTTTTCCACTTTTTCTCTGTGTTCATAAGGTTACTTTTTTTATTGGTCGTTAGCAAAAGCAAGAGATGTATGGAAACAAACAAAAAGAATTCACGATTTGCCTCTTGTTGCCTTTTTTCTCCTTTCCTTCTTTTTTTGTATTTTTGATTCCATTGGAGTTATGTCAATGAATTGCTCTGAACCCTATGTAAAGGTTGAAATGGTTTTATGAATCGAATATTGTTAACAATGCTTCAATGCCTATTGTAGAAAAACAACAACATCAAAAAACGAAACTTTTGCTATGACTTTGAACGACTGAATTGGTTTTGTTTCTAACATTTCTTCTATCTCATCAACAGTTATTGTTAGTAATTAATTCAATCAAAAGCTTTTATATTTATTCTCACTAACAATGTCTCCTACTTTTAAAATGACAACAAACTTTGACAACAAATGGTGAGTGTAATTAAAGCCACTACACAACTACAATAATTCTGATGTTTGCATAATAAAATTGAACATTCAAAACCAATTTAACTTCCAGCACATACTTAATTACTTTCACACATTTTATCGACAATTTATTCCACGATATCAAAGTTAACTGAAACACATTTTTCATCCTTTGCAAACTCAATAGCATCGTTGCTTCCAACTTTTATCTAATCGAAAAAAAAAGTTTATTCTCGTTTTTACTAATTCCTCATGTTTTCATTAAATTCTTACCTTCCACTTCCCATGATATGATGAAGGAATCTCAAGATTAAAACCGGGTTCTGTTTCAGAGAACTCGATAGTCTATAAAGGGAAAAGAAGATTAAAATTTATTAAAACATTACTTTTTAAATTTATGACGAAACTTACTCCTAATCCTGGACATGTCTTCATCTTCAATTTACTTGCAACAGGAAGATATGGATCAAAGAGATCTTCAAACTCTGCTGTAAGGCTTTCCATATGCTTGTTAATTTCACCTAAGTTAATGGATGCATATTCAAATATTATCCAACTTATTAAAACTTCATCTTACTCATGTGCCACTTTATTCGATCATGACGATATTTTGAAACTTTCACAGTTCTCGAGCATCTGAAATCCTTAGTGACAAGTTTTCCTCTTGGGCATGTATGCTGGAAAATTTTAAGAATTACAAAATCGATAAAATTTATGACTATCACTTCCGAATTACTGCATGAAATTCGAGATTCGAGAAGTCGACGTATCCAGAATGCCAGCAATCTCCAAACTTTCTCTTAACAATCGGAAGATAATGATCACACTCGCAGCAGCTTTCAAATGAATTTTTATTTATTTTACACAATTAATGTAAACTTTTATTAGAATTTGAGACCTTACTTACTCAGGCTTCTGGACTTTCAGCTTTAACATGTTGGAGGCCCACAAAAGACTAACTTTTCTCCTTTCATTTCATTCAGTCGTTCTTCATTAATGCAATCTGAAAATAACGTTACACAAATTTATTTTAATTCTATGCAACCACAAAGCCTTTCCAACAGTTGATGAAAATAGAAGTTTGCGAGGGTTTAGCAAGGTCGTATGCAGATCATTTGAATTAATGCTATTGACCTTGGTTAGTTGCTTTTAACCACTATTAACGTTTGTAGTATCGATTGCAGCCAAAAGATTACAAAATTATTTGATGTGAATATTTCTAAAGCAGAAACTTTCGAGGTGAATATAATTAAATGGTTGAACAAGTTGACGATTGTCGTTTCTACAGATTTATTCAACTTCAATTGACTGTGATAAATTTTAGCAATAATGCTTCAAATAACAATTTTCTAAAGTCTTTATCGTTTTGAAGTCTTCTTTTTATAAAAATACATTAAGCGTGTGGTCTATAATCTTACAATTCATTTATTTAAATCAAAATACATTTTTATGTATTCTCCGTCTCTTTTTTTGGCATTCTAAATCTTAAAAATCGCATCCATCTTACGGCAATCTCGAAGTTAATTGCCCTTATAATCCATTTTTTTCATGTCGTTTACAGGGAAAATACATTAAAAGAAATTAAAATAGAATCTCGGCAAAATGTTATATTTATGCTTAAGTGAGAATATAAGCAGAAAAAAAGTTGAAAAATGGGAAATGAATGTTTTTCTTTTTTTTTTTTGGTTTTATGGAGCACAGAAGAACACAGTGAGGGTTGCATTTGATGATAACATTTCTTAAGAAATTAATGCGTCGTATGGCTGGCTAATGGGGCGTTTAAGAAATATTTTAAATGCTTTCTTCCTTCCTTTGTACTACTTTACTGTTATTAAGGTTTTTTTTGTAAGGAAATGGAATTGAATTCACTTGCATTTAAATATTTTAATTTTCATAAAATTATTACTTAAAAACATGAACACATTTAATGATCCATGGCACAACTTGCTGCAACTTTTTAAAGCGCTCCTAATTATGTGAGTGGAGTTCAAGTTAAATGTATTCTTTATATCTCCTGGAGCCTTTTTAGCTTGTCTTAAATATCTTAATAGCTGGTTCTGAATAATTTTTTTTTCAAGATGGAAGAAATATTTTAACGAGAAAGAAAGTAAGGTAATTTAAGAGTTTTTTTTTAAGAATCGCAGTCTTGTTCGTACATTCCTAAGCATTGCTGTAATATAACCCAATCTTTCACGTTCCTTTGAGTTAGAAAAAATATCTCTGGAATTGTTTGAAATTGAAATTACTCACTCAATAAAAAAAAGAATTAATTCATTCAACAAAAAATATTTTAATTACTTTAAAAAAAACAATGTAAATAAAACTTCGTAAATAAATAGTGTTGGATAACATTGAGTGAAACTCAATCAATGATTGCTTTACAAGAAGTAAAACCCGTAAGGGTTGAGAGCACGTAAATCATCCAATGAATAACGATAACGAATTGAATTAGTCCTCTGTTGCTTTTCTTTCTCTACAACAACAGTAGTGGGTGGATCAATTGAATCAACTTTTTCATGCTGATCACTTTCAATTGTCTCCTCAGGAAGCTTTGGTAAACTTAGCTTCGGTTTAAACATGATACGACTTTTTGAAAGAAAACTTGACACGTTCTTTCCTTCTTTCCGAGCTGTGGCTTTGGCCTTGCGTTTTTTATTTGCTTCTTGTTCAGCTAAATGAGCTAGAATTCGTTTTTCCTTCAAACGCTTAGCTTCTAATCGTTTCTTTTCCATTAAAGCGTCGCGTGCTTCATTCTTAGGCAGCAAAGTAATTTTTTCAATTTCTTCAGCCAAGCTGTCTTGATTCATGCGCAAACGGCGTTGTTCCAGAATTTTCATTGCTTCAAGAGCTTGTTCTCGACGGAATGCATCTTTTTTCTGTTCTTTTTCATTCACCCAACGACGTGGTGATGCTTCAGTGTGCTTAGATTTGAAATTCTTCACTGCTTTAGGTGGCAAATTGCCTTTCGGTTTTTGGATATTTCGATTGTCTTTCAAAACTTTTAAACGATGATTTTCCTTCAAATTCTTTGCTTTAATCATCTCTGAATTGAAATGTTCTTGTTTTGGAGTGCTAGTAGCTTCTGGAAAACCTTCTACGAAGGACATCTTAAAATACTTTTTTTTAATTATTTCCACCTAATTGCGTACAACTCAAGCGCTAGAAGCTGAATGAAGATTGCTTCCTTTGTTGAAAAATTAAAAATAATTTGCATGGACTACTTTGTTGTAAGAGATTCATTGAAATTTTTTATTTTAAATTGTTAAGAACGTTAAAATATTTATTTCAAAACATCAAAGGAACAAATTTAATTTTAGATACAATGTCTTGTAATGAGTTAACAAATCTTTCCCATGATAAAAAACAATATGATGGCAAGGCGAGTTTTATAAAATTCTTTTGTTTGTATTTACTAGAAATCACGACAGTGTGAGCAGTTACTCATGCACAACACGACTCAAACAAAAGCTTCCATATAAAATAACAAATAACTTAAGCAGACGAAACGTTAAATTCGCTTCGACAACAGAAAGTTTGTTATCAGGAGCTGTTTGTCTTTACATACTTTTAATTACCATGATTTTTCTCGTAACAAAAAAAATAACAGGAAAGAAAAATTGTCTACTTTCACTCAAGAAAATGTTAATAGAAGAACATGAAACATAAAACTTAGTTAAAGAATTTTACGAAGCACTCATGATGGTTTCAAAGAAATAAAAAGCACGATTTAACAGCATAAAAAATATGTTAACCGTTCGTATCAAACGGAAAGTTATTGATGTGCGTAAAAGTATGAAAATCTGCTTTATGTTACAAAGTTAACTCTTATACCAACTTTCTAGATTTCATCCATGCTTCAACTATATTCATCAATTCTAGACAAACTCTTCCAGCCTATCAATGAAGAGAAGACTGCCGTTGTTCTTTTAGCCAACACGTGATAGGAATACTGATCAATTCACCACTTGCTTTTGATACTGTTCAATAGCAAGACGTACAAAAGAAATGTTTTATTTACACACACGGAGCGAAAACAAATCATCATGCGATACATCGAACGAATGTGCTTAGAAACTTTGAAGCTTTCGGCAGATGAAAAGCAAGCAAGCAGTGAGAAAAAAAATTACTGAAACAGAAAAGTTTTACTAATCTTTTTTCCCTACAATTTGTTAGATTGGGTTTTCATCTTTTCCTTTTCCTTTGTTCAATGTCATGCACATTGAGATACGATTCGTTTTTCTTTTGCTTCTCATGGTGAAAACTAAGTAATGTCAGGATATGTTGCTTTCTTATTATTGCTAGATTTTTTCCAATTCTGTGGTCTAAAGGTGGTGTGTTGATAGAAGGTTCTTTTTATTATGGGTGGTGGTGGTAAAAAGTTAATCTTGTTATATGACAAATGAATTTATTCTCTTCATGTCCGTAACTTTTCTTGCGAAATCTTCTCTAGAAAATAATATGTTTCACAATGTACTATGTTGAAATATGATAAAGCAGTAGAAAAAGAGGGCATCGAAATTTTTACTGATGAATTGAGAACATAACGAATGACTTTTATGTTTATTTATTAGGTTAGATGGTGCATACTGTAAAGAAAAAATATGAAAACAAAAATATTTTCCTTACAATTTTCTTTTATTGTTATCATTGTTGTCCTTCTTCTTTTTTCTTCTTCTTAAAATTTATTTACAGCATTAAACTTCTTCGCTTTTAAAGTTTCTTTTTTGTTTTTCTTGAGTCTCAAATCAACGAGAAAAAAAACTTTTAATCAACATGAATAATTCCAGCGGAAATTGTTGTAAAGTGAAACTTTGTATGAGGGTGAAATATTTGAATTCATATCTTTTCATTAACTTTATCATCGATTTGACACAAATTGAAGAAGAAACTTTTTTTATTGACGGAATTTGATTGTTATTAAAGATCTTTTCATAACTTAAGTTATTAGATATCATAAACAGAGTAGATATAAAAAATAGAAGTTAAATCAAAAGTTCTTTCCAAAAAATTCCATTTCAAATGAATTGTTTTCATTGTGTATCAAAAACATTTGCATAAATGACAAGAAAATATTCGATTATCAAAAAAAAGTTTTTCCATAAAATTTCATTTAGATATATGAATTTATGTTTTATGTACAATTTTCACAAGTTCAAAATCAATTTTCCATTCACATGTTTGGATGTAATTAAATATTTACGATTATAAATTTAATTTGATTTTGATTTTTAAATTTTCAAAATTTATTGAAAATATCTTTAATGAGAACTTCTAAAATGAGTTCATGGCCTGAGGTCATCCACAGTTCGAGGAAAAAGGATTACATTTTCAGGTATTTAGTAACATATTACTGGTTCGAAGTTGTAAATAATCATAATTACAACATGATCTACCTTTTGGCCATCTTCATCATTCAATAATAATTAAAAAAAAACGAAGGAAAATTAACATAATTTCCTCAATGCAAATGGTAATTCATCAATAATTGCACGTTCACGAATGTCGAAACAAAAAGTATTCCTTAAATCATTGCTTTCAGTTTAAGCTTATGCAAAAAATTTGTATAAAAGGAAATTAAAAAAATTCCAGCACTTCTTTTGATTCAACTTACACAGTTAGGTATTTGTTTTTTGCTTTCTTATCATGAATGTTGTTTAATGAATGTTTCGTTGTGTTATCTGAATGTTGTTGACGAATGTTTTTCATTGCTATAACTTGGGTGACTAGTGGCTCAAAAGAATTTTCTATTTATCATTTTCATTTTGTTATATCATTGACAGAATTAAACTTTTTTTAAGGAAATTTTTCAATTTGATTTAAGCGCATTTCAACGTGAATAAATCGCAAAATTGCGATAAAGTGTTTTTCCTATTATTTTGAATTTGAAGATTTAAGAACAATTCTACGCTAAGCTAAACGATTTTGTCGATTAAGGATTTTCCTTCTTAAATTACCTTTTCGATTTGTTCTTGGTCATTAAAGACGGGTTATAATCATTTGCTCTTCTACATTTGCTTTTTCGAGCTAATCATTTTGTATAATCATTTCATTTTAATCAAAAAATATCTGAATTGGATTGTTATGTAATTTGTATTCATCAAAATATCATCATCATAAATATATTTCTTTTTTTTTCTTATTCAGTTTTCTTTTTTTTTTTAACTTTCTTACACACTAGTATGCAATATATTCACTTTCATTGTCTCAAAACTAACGTTCATTCACTTGAAAGACATTTTTTAACGTCGTTAATCTGAAATCTATTTCTTTTTTCAAAATACCTAAATGTTTCTTTTGATTTTCTTAATACACAAATAAAGTCTTTAAATTGTTAAGCAAAGTAAATGAAAATCATTCCAAAATTAAAGAAAAGTCAAAGGAAAAAGTTATACTAAAATCTAAAATAAAATCGACATTAAACTTAAATCAAACGAATACACTAAAAATATCTAAAAGTTCATTATCTCTTAATCACCCCATCCACGATCTTCTTCACCAATGAGATTGCCGTTGAAGTTCTCTTCCTCGTCGTCATTCGATAAGAATTCGATGTGTGTAAATGGAAAGAATCCAACTTTACTTCTAAGCTCACCTTCCCATTGACCATTTATGTTCATCTTCGTCACTTTTATAATGTCACCGACCTCAAGTTTTAATGCTGTCTTATCATAAGCGTTCGGTACGCGCGCTTGCTTTACACGAGCATAAGCTGGGAGTTTCCTCTAAAATAGTTAGATAAGAGTTACAAAAAGACTATCAAAATGATATTACTTTACTCACATTGAGATTAGTCTTTTTAAATGTTCCATCTGATGAAGCTCTTGCTGTGTTTGAGAAACCTCCACTCGCACGCGAACCTTCATCATACTGTGAATGAATGAAAATATTTGATTATTCTTCTTTTTTTTATTTATAGCGCAGCATCAGTTGAAAAGGTTAAATAAAATGTTTCTGGTCTAACTATGAAATGCTGATAACATATTTTTTACAACTTTTATAATCTACTCACTAGTTCAACGTAAGGAACTGGAATCTGACCAGTTTGACCAACTGAATTCCTAGCGGTCCACCATTGATCCTCATCCTTACTTATTATGTACAATATCTCGCCTTTCTTAAAAGGTAAATCGTCTTGATCCTATTAAATTGCCGATAAATATTTGCAAATGATTAAAACATGATTTAATCTTGCATAAAATTTACATTTTTAACTTACACTTCCATCAAAATCAAACTTTCCAATCACTTTTTCTACTTTTCTTTGAGCTGGACGCCTCAAAGGTGTTGTGTCAAGATAATGAAGCTTATAAAAAGCAAGCAGCTCGGGAAGATCTGAAAATGACTGATCACCTATTCGGAATACAATTTGATCGCCTTGTTGAATTTTATTGATGATGTAGTGACTCACTTTTGTGTCCTCTCTAAAAAAAAATAATAAAAGATGAACATTTTCTTTGCGCTGATGATCACATCGTTTTTTTTTCTTTTCAATGCAATGTTTAATTTACCTAACACACAACACATAGTCCCCCAGAATCGTTGTACTGTCTCTCACTAAGAACACTCCACCTTCTCGCTCCTTCATCAAGAGATCTGTGGCTTCAGTTCGACTCATTGAGCCAAAATACCAACTGAGAAAATAAATATTGATTTAACTAGAGTTGATTCAATGTTATAATGATCCGAAAATAAGAGCAGAAAATATTCTATAGAAAACTTTGTCTCCATTGTTACTTTTAAAGTGGATAATTATTTAAAATTGCACTTTGTTTTCAGCTGAGTCGTAATTGTATTCGCAAAGCAATCGATAAGTTGAGAAAAATATAAGAAATTACCTGCTCTTATCAAAAACATCGAAAGACGCCATTCTCATTAAGTTTGAAGAAGCACGATGGTTAAACTATAGTCGGCAGCTGATAATTATTATTCTGCCTTATACTGTATTAATTAATTGCTTCAATTAAGCCAATTAAAGTCGTTTTTGTATTATTTTTTTCTCTTAACTCAACTTGTCCCAATACCAACCCTTATCATGTTTTTGTAGAAAACCCTAAAATGCGATTTTTCGTGTCCATATGACCATAACATAATTTATACACAAACCATATATTACTATTGACAGATAAATAGGTATTAAACAAAAGAATTTGAAATATTAAAATTATTAAACGTGTTGATATCAAGTGTGAAGATAATTTTATATTCGATTAAAAGTTTCAAAATTTTTAAATTTCTTCAACTTGTATCACCCACTTTTTAATATGCCCACATTATCGTTTATATTCAAAAATACTGAATCTGTTAAAAAAATAAAAATTTCTTTTATTTTTTGAAATTGCAACTAAAATATTAATTTATTAGAGAGAATTTAATATATTTTTTCCATTTTCATCTTATAATCTTAAATCAATTGCGAAAATAAATTATGATAATTCGGTGCATTTCTGTTGATCTTGATTCTTCACTCCTTACTTAATTACCAACACCACTGCCCAGCTTATTGCAAATTAAATTTAATTAATGAAAAATTATTTTTAAGAATTATCTTTTTCTTTGATTTTTAAACAGTTTCTTCTCTTATAATTGTCTGAACGTACGTCAATGCCGTGTTCATCTTTACTATGCTTGTAAAACTTGTCCCAATTTGTAAAAGCTTCTCCACATGTTGGCAGTGTGCATTTGTAGCGACAATATCCGAGGTGTCTTGAATTAGTATGAAGCTTTGAAATAAAAGAAATATGACGTTTAACTGATTGTTGAACTGTAATGAATTAAATGAACATTTAATACCTGTAAAGCAGCTTTAACGTTGAAGCTTTTATCGCAATATGAGCAATGAAATGGTCTAAGATTTTCATGAACTTTCTAATTAAAAGATAATAAAAAAAGAAAATATTTATAAAAGTTAATTTTTATGTAAAATCGGTTTCATTAAAAACAAAATTTTACCTGGATATGTTGCTGAAGACCAAATTTTCTATCAAATTTTTTACCGCATTTATCACACTCAAAAGCCAAAAGACCCTTCATGTGAACTAGTCTGTGTTTTTTTAATTGTGCGTTGGTTCGGAATCTTGTTAATTAGACATACATAGATTAATGAAATTAAAACGAAAATGTTCAAAATTCAGAAGTTAAGAAACTTACTCCATTGCACATGAATCACATTCCACAATTTCATCTGGATTTGCTGGTTCATGCTTTTGCATGTGAATGCTGAATGAAAATTTGCTGCATAAAACTTTAGCACATACATGACAAACATAAGTTTGCTCTGTCTGCTTCTTTTTTGTTTTTTCATTTTCATTAAGAACCTCTCCATTGTAATGTCTCGCACTGTTTGTGATTTCTTTGAATACTTTACAACAATGATTACAGAAAATGGATGGGAATGTTGGATGAACGTTCCGGTAATGATTAGTGAGAGCAAAAGAATTCCAGAAAATTTTCGAGCAATGAAGGCAGGAGAACTTCAAGCTTCCGTGGTGATTTTCGTCAATAGAATGATTCAAGAAAGTATAGATGGAATTGAAGGAATTTTTAAGCATATATGCTTTCCTTTTTTCACATATTTTGCAAATATAAATTTCCTTTAAATTTTTTCGATTTAAATGGATTGATCTAGAATGGATAAACAATTGAACCGGAGTTTCAAATGTAATGACGCATGCCCGACAATCATATTTTGCATAACTCCAATCTACAGCAAGTCTTGTTTGACATTCATCTGTGACAGTTCCTCCTGGTAATCGTTCATCTTCAGCTACTAGGGGATTTATAATGTTATTACTTGGTTCTTCCAGGAGTCGATGATACATTTTTTCACAGAGTTGAGCATTTTCTGTCCATTCCTTTAAAACATGTGTGGCTTTATGTATTTTCATCTCTTCAAGTGCATGCACATAACCACATATATAGCAAAGCATTAAATCTGAATACTTTCCACCGTGTGTTCTGTAATGTTTGACAAGTGAAAGGCAATCATAGAACATTTTTGAACAAACGAAACAACAGAATCTTAGATCCTCATAATACAGAGTATCCAACATATAATTAATGAATGAGACAATATCTTTCTTTACAACATTTTGATGTATCGTACACATTATTTTCCATTTTCCTTTTCCATGGACATTATTTCCATGAGCTTCTAATTTATCGAAATGATTGAACTGCTTTTTACATGCCGCACACATAAGGAGATCTTGCCATCTAAGAGGAAAGTATTTTTCTGTCACTTCGTTCTGAATTTCTCCATTTGGAAGTTTGAAGATTTCATCAATGTTCAAATGTAATTTCATTTTATATCTTGAATTGCCTTCTATTTCATCTTTAAAAAGTTCTTCATATGATTTTATTTCGGGACCAAAAACGCTTCTTTTAACTTTGTATCTCTTTATATGCTGTATTTTCTTTCTCATTCTTTGATTTTGTGAATCGTCACTTAGTTCGGGAGAAGAGCGATCAGTCATCATAATTTCGTCAAGATAGTCATCGGAAAATTTTTCTTTCGGAATTTCACTTTTGTTTCTAAAATCTAAATCAACATTGTATACAGGTTTTTCTTCATCATCACTCTCAGAAGAATCTTCGAAATTCATGTTTGAAGTCCCAGCTTTGTTTATGAATTCTATGTCAACATCTTCGACAAACTTGACTTCATTATCTTTTTCGCAACGTTCTAGTTTTACGAAACAATCCATGAACTCGGTTTGTGAAGTATCATTGGAAGTATCATCAAAGAACTTCATTTGTGTTTCCTGGATTTCTGTTGAAAACTTTGCAAATACTTCAATTTTTCGTTGACATTCTTTACACACTCCTTGTGGTAAAAGTTTACTCGGTTCTAATGAAACTCGTGTATGATATTCTATGAGTTCTTTAAATGTCCAATTGGAATTTGTTTTGTCTTCAAGTTCCATTTTGAAATCATAAAATGATTTTTGCTCACCACAAAGACGACACAAAATCATTTTAATTCTTTCTAATGATAAGAATAAGTCAAGGAATAAGTTATGAAAAATTTTTTCCGAGTTTTTTTAGAATTTTATAAATTTTATAAACAACTTTCTGAGATGACGCAGCTATTGGAGCAAAACTTTCTGAGATGACGCAATTATATTTTAGCGCAAATTTTTGAAATTTATAATACCTACCTAGTTAGGTAACAGGTGTAAATGGAAACAGCAAATAAATTATAATATTCTTATTTTCAGGAATAAATACCTAGATGAAAACTAAACATAATTAAGAAGAAAAATTGAAATTAAATATAATATTTGAACTTTAATTCAAATACCCCTCATTTCAAACCAATTTAATTTTCTTGACGTTGAAGAATGGAGGGCAAAACGGTAATTGTCACCTGATCCAATAATGGGATTGGAAAACAGACTGTGAGATTTATGCAGGAATATACTGTTAGGTAAGCAATTAAAATTCAATTCAGTTCAACATATGTCGCTGTCGTATGATTAAATAAATTATCACAGGACAAAAGTGAGAGAAAATTTATTAAATTCTCTCATACTTCTGTTGGGCAAGCTTCATATTATTTATATGTACGCTCAAATGATTTTACTAACAAACTTTTGTAAAATGTATACTTTTATAAGTAAGTAAAAGCACAACTTTATAGAACTCGATGAAACATTTTAAGAATCATGTTGAACTTCCTCACGACAAGGTTTGATGAACTTGAAGTTGGGAATTATCAACTACGTTGGAAACAGTATCGTTTTGTTACTTCATCAGATTTTTAAGATTGTATAAAAGCAAATGATTGCTCATCAATGATTTTCCAAGTTTGGTTCTTATTATGTCTTTGTTACAAATTTTGTAGGTCATTTTCCGATTTTGTCATTTTTGTCAAGAAAATATTCTCAAACCCGCGACTTCTTTTTTTTAAAGTCACTTGTAAATTGCTTTAAATTATAAAAATAAAAGTTGATAAATTTAAATTGTCATATTTTCAGAAAATTTTGGAAATTAGGTAATTTTCGTTTCGCAATCCATTTTCGACATTTCTGTTAAATAAAGGAGAAAGAGTCGAGGCAAAAAAATAACTAAGTATTCGGCAAACAGAGTTGGGCGATCCATTTTCCGAAATATTGGATCTTGAAAATGGATCGCCGATCCATGAAAAAAATGGATCGTGGAACGGATCGCCGATCCATGAAAAAAATGGATCGAAGACCCGATCCACGTTCCATTTTTCCCGTGCCCTTTTCTCTTAAGGGTCAGATTTGTAAAACATTTTTCTACCCCTTAGTGTTTGAAGGGGCAAAACTACAATTTTCACCAAAGGGTTAGGAAACTTATTAGAAAATCGTAGTTTTGCCCCTTTGAAAAACAAGGGGTAGAAAAATGTTCTACAAATCTGACCCGTAAAAGAAAAGGGCATGGCAATTTTTTTTTATATTGGATCGTGGATTGGATCGGCGATCCATGGGAAAAATGGATAGCCGATCCGGATCGGCGATCCACTTTTGAAATTTTGGATCGCTTAACTGGATCGGCGGTCCAAAAAATTCTTGGATCGCCCAACTCCGACGGCAAATAACGTACCGAATATTCGGCAAATATTTGGTAGGCCAAATACCTTCTTGCTTAAAAACACGAATTTACGAATATTCGTATTCGCCGAATACGTACCCTAGTTGGAGGGCTTTAATAATAAAAATAATCAAAAAATGAATGTTATTTTGAACGTTTAATCAATTTTTTTTTTGTTTTTCTGTTTTAGTGTTTGTATGATTAGCAAAAATGATAACAAACAACAGGCTTTTAGAAGACATCTCATTAATATTAATAAAAAAGGAAGTTATTACGATTTTTCTTGCACGTTTGCGTTACCCATCCTAGGTGTATAATTTATTAGCAAATGAAAGTTGGTTCCAGTAACTTCCTTCACTTTCTTTTCAGGAAATCGTAGAATTAATTTCATATATCTTCAAAATTTCATTTCGTTCAGACATACATTTGATGGTGGAAAAGTTCCTCTTCAAGTTTATCATATAAACTTAATTTCTGATTCCTTTCATTTTCAATCATACTTTAAACCACCGATATACGAGAGGACTTTGAATAATAAAAATTATTCAGAAAATGAATGTTATTTTTAACGTTTAATCAAATGTCGTATGACGTTATAACTTTGCATTTTGAAGTTATCAGTTGTGAGGTCGATCAGTGCCCAAAGATTATTTCATGAATAAATCTTCTCTAACGCTCTTTTAAGACATATTCCCACTCTTGTCGCAAAATTTATTTGAAAATATTTGTCAGACCTAAAAAACTGATTCAGTTGTTTGCTGATCGTTCTAGGTTGAGCACAAGCTACTTAAAATGGGGTAATTAATAAATAAAATTTCCATTAATATTTCCAAAATTATTTGGATTCCTGTTATAGCAAAAAAGTAACTCGGATCTGTTTCCTGCTGTTTATTTTTGGCTTATCATCTGTTGCTTCAGATGAGATATTGAAATGTAGAAAAGAAATAAAGAACGCCCATAGGCGTCCTGTTGTAACTTGTTATGTCGATGTGGCAGTTCGTGAAAAGGGAGAAATACTTTCTGAACCAATTGATACTGAAATATCAACTTTGACTTTTACAAATAATAATACAAAATATTTGCCTGATAACGTTGCAGCAACTCTTCCAAACCTTCAGACGATCTTTGCATATTGTTGGAAATGTGTTAGTGAACGATATAATGAGAAGTATAGCGAAGTATAGGAATAAGTCATTCAGTGCTTTGGTAGCCTGATTGACACCGACTAGTCTTTTGTAGTGGAATTTGCTGTTGAAGGGTTTCAAAGCAAATCTATACTTCGCATACGACTTGAGCAATACTTCACCCTACCGACGTGCTTCTGTGAACTATCAACACATATAAATGTTCAATAAAGGAGATTCAGAAAACTAATTTTGTCGGGCTTTCAAAACTGAAGAAATTATGTTTATTTGATAACCAACTTGAAAGTGTGGAAGGCAACATCTTTTCAGATTTGATATCATTGAAAAATTTAGAACTGCGTAATTATTTAATTATTAAGTACATATGTAAATTCATTTGAAAATAATGCCAGTTTTATTCTACTAATAGAAAACAACGCGATAAATCATATTGATAGGAATGCCTTCCTCGGACTAAGCAATTTGAAAACAGTGTATTTAAGAAACAACAAATTGGAAAAATTAGACCATGAAATGTTTACATCTTTGTCATCGTTGGAATATCTTAATTTGGGTAAGATTGATAACATTTTAATAAAACATATCCTTTGTGTTCAAATCACCTTGCTGCAATATTTTATATTCAATTATTTATTGTAGCTTTTAAAAAATAATTTCTATTTTGTTCCACGAATAGATAAAAACGTGATAAATCATATTGATAGAAATGCATTTCACGGACAAGGCGAGTTAGAAATATTGTATTTAAGTGGCAATAAATTGGATAAATTGTACAATGAGATGTTTACATCTTTACCATCGTTGGAATCACTTTATTTGGGTAAGATTGATCACATTTTGGTAAAATATATTCCTTGCTTTCAAGCGCTTTATATGATGTAGATTCAATTATTTATTAAAGCTTTTAGAAAATAATTCCAATTTTATTCCACTAATAGGTAAAAACGTGATAAATCATATTGATGGGAATGCTTTTCACGGACTAGGCAATTTAGAAGAGTTGATATTAGAAAACAACAAATTGAATAAAATAGACCATGAAATGTTTGCATCTCTATCATCGTTAAAATATCTTAATTTGGGTAAGATTGATCACATTTTAATAAAACATATCTTTTGTTTACATATCGCCTTGTTACGCTATTTGAAAATAATTCCAGTTTCATTCTCCTAATAGAAAACAACGCGATAGATCATATTGATAAAAATGCATTTCACGGATTAGGCAAGTTAGAAACATTATATTTAAAAAACAACAAATTGAATAAATTGGACCATGAAATGTTTGCATCTTTGTCATCGTTAAAGTATCTTCATTTGGGTAAGTTTGAATACATTTCAATAAAAGAGGTTACGTTTGAGGTTACGATTAAAACCTTGCATGAAAAAATTATTTATTTTTTTTCTGAAAGACGATAACAAATTGGAAAGCTTAGATTTTGGTCTACTTAAGCCTTTGTCATCAGTGGAGGGATTCCATTTAGGTACCTATTTCTTTCTTCAGTTTTTTTTCCATATTTAAGATTTAATTTAAAACTTTTCTTTACAGCAAATAATTCGCTCACACATATTGACGAAGAAATTTTCAAAAAATTCAAAATGTTCTTTCCCAAACTTCGAGTGATCGATTTATCATCAAATCCTTGCATCAACATGAAGACTTCAACACTTTACTACGGTGAAAAAAATGAGACTGAAATAGAGCAAATGATTCCAACTGTAAGCGCCAATTGTCAAAGGAAACTGGAAACGAAGGATGATCATTTGAACCAATAACTTTTCAAGTTCAAACAACAAATCGTGCAACAATTTTCCGGCTTCAAAGAGGAAATAAAACAACAAGTTTCCAATTCGATAAGAAACTTGCATTAATGCAATTTATATCTTTAATTATTGTTTATTGACAGTTTCATATTATTTTGGAATACATAAAGAATCCAAAAAGAAATAAGAAATTAAGATTTATTAAAGTGGATGGCAATCGTAATCTGCAGGTTCTTCTTAAATTAAGTACTGCTTGAAATTGTATTTAAATGAAGTTGTTATGCATCATGATGCGAACGATTCTCGAATCTCGATGTCATGCTCACAACATTTCATATAAAAAAGTTTTCTAAATTGTGATTGTTTTTGAGAGACATAGTTGAAAATGAAAAGGATCGGAACGCTCATCAGTCTTTAGTTTATCCATTTCTTCTACGCTCATCCTAAACAAAAATATTTTAAATTTCTCTAATGCTCTTTTAAGATTCTTCTTGCAAAATTATTTGAAAATATTTTTCAGATTTAAGATCTGATTCAGTTGTTTGTTGAACATTCTAGATTGAGCATAAGCTTGCATTGGGTAATTAATTAAGTATAGTTTCCATTCATACTTCTTAAATCATTTGCGTAACTCTTGTAGCAGAAAAGTAACCTGGATCTGTTCATTGCTGTTTTATTTAGGTTGGCATCTGTTGTTTCAGATGAGATATTGAAACGTAGAAAAGAAATTGTACATCAATTGTAGTGATGTACATGTAATTATATAGATATTGATACGCGTTAAATATCATAAGGCGATCATTATATATTTTGTTGACTGCTTACAACTTGTAGATTACTTACCTGTATGTAGACTAAAAGAGAAACGGAATTTTTTTCCAACTGTAATAATAGTATGTACACCTATATCTTAATAGTTATATGAATATCCAATTAGGTACCTAATTAGTTTGATTACAGTTTGTAACTGCTTGTTGTTTTGACAATTTTAGTGTAGTGTGATCATCTGAACTGATAACAGTCGTTTTTCGTTGTCAATAAAAGTTTCTGTTTTATTTGAATGGGTACCAAAAAAAATATGACGAATAAAAGAATTTCGGCTGATATTTAAAACTTATTAACGTTAAATAATCGGAGTAAATTTTTTAATGTTTAAGTTTTTATTTTTTTCCTTTGTTTCCAGAAAAATAACGCTAATTGCATTAACAAAGTAACCGCGATTATGAATGTAACGGTTATAAGTTTTAAATATCAGCCGCAATCCTTTTCCTGCAATCCTTTTCATCGACATATTTATTCGAAATATTTTTACAGAGAAAAGCGGATTTCTTCGTACCATTTTAATTATCATCATCAGCACTTTGTGTGGAATGATATCATGGATGATTGATAAAAATGATATAAAATCATCATATTTATTCGAAACACCTGAAAAACAAGGAAAAGTGCCACGACTATGGCGAATTTCTATTAATGATTGGAATCCAGGTCGTAATCTTGGAACTCTTGAACGCATTTGGGAACGTTTTGGATATGAATATGTAAATGGATCAAATGGTGATGATTGGGATATTTGTTGGAGTCATGAACTTCCTTATGGTCCTGGCGTAATGATGAAATCTTCACAATATGATGACATTTTAAAAACTCCTTTAAAGCCACATCAACGTGTCAATCATTTCCCAGGAATTAATTATCTCACATCAAAAAGTTTCCTTAGCAGCAGCAACCGTGATCTTAAATATATTTTGCCAGGTTTCTTCTTTCCACAAAACATTGACGCCTTTAAAAAATATGTCAAAGAAAATCCTGATGTAAGATTTGTTGAAAAAAAGAAAACAAATCGAGGAATTAAATTGGTTGAAATTGAAGACATTAATTTTGATCAAAGTGATAAATATTACCAAAAGTTTATGGAGAGACCTTATTTGGTAGAAGATCGTGCTATGGATATGGGAATTTACGTATTAATTGCTTCAATAAATCCTTTGAGAATTTATCGTTTTACCGGAGATATTTGGTTGAGATTCTGTCGTGATCCTTATTATCCATTTAATGCTAGTAATGTATATTCATACGCAATTTCTGACACGCGTAAACTTTTTTATGATATTCCTGAACTTAATTCTTATTATGATCATTTTGGATTCTCATTCCTTCTCACATTGATGAATTATTTAGAAAAAAGAGGTGTCAATATAACTGACATGTGGCGTAAAATTGATGATGCGATTGTACAATCAATTATGAGAAGTGAACCAGGAATGATAAAAGAGGTTTGTAAATAAATTTTATTTTATCAATTTTCCAGAGAAGCATGAATGGAGAGTTTTTGCTTGATTTTCTCCAAGTGAAATAACCTGCGAGTATTTCATATTTCCATGGGAATTTCGCAAAAGAATTCCTTGGAGATCTTCACAAAATTTCCCTAAAAAAGTTTATTTAAATTATTTAAATCTTTTAAAGACTTACAAACTCTTCAACTCATCACATCATTTCTTTGACTTGGTTCGTTATGATATTTTAATTAATGAGACTATTGATCCACATATTGCTGAAGTGAACATGTCACCATCTCTTTCAATACATACACCAACCATGAAAAAATATCTAGGAACATGTGAACAAATTATCTTCAACACATTAAGGTTACTTGGTGCTGGAAGTAGTTTAGATTTACAATCAGAGTTAGAAAAAGATTAATTGTTTATCTTTAACAATAATTAACATAATTCATAATTACAGATATGATCCTCTCGCGTATGAAATGTTTGTTGGAAAGTTAAACATCGCTGTTGATCCTAGAACTTGTGCTGACAATGAATGTCACAAGAACTGCAATTTAAAGGTTTGTGAGCTCTGCACATCATGTTTAACTCACGGTGATTATGATGAAATGCGTCGAGCTTATCTTGAACATACAAGAAAAGGTGATTTTAAAAGAATTTTCCCTTCGGACGTTTACTACAATGACGAATATTTAAATAAAATGACACCACGTAATCAAATATCATTGAAATGGTTTCATCAAAAATGTAAAGCTTATCCAGAATGGTGTTAAATAATTTGATGAATTTGTGTTTTGTATCTCCAAAAATGTTGTGCTGTTCGGCAGAAATAAAAATTTGATGGTGGAAAAGTTCCTCTTCAAGTTTATCATATAAACCTAATTTCTGATTCCTTTCATTTTCAATCATACTTTAAACCACCTATTTACGGGAGCTGGAGGACTTTGAATAATAAAAATTATTCAGAAAATGAATGTTATTTTTAACGTTTAATCAAATGTCGTAAATATGTCGTTATAACTTTGCATTTTGAAGGTATCAGCTGTGAGGTCACACCAGTGTCCAGAGAATATTTTATGAATAAAACTTTTCTAACGCTTTTTAATGACATACCTATTTCCACTCTTGTCGCATTTTTTAAGTTAAAAACTGATTCAGTTGTTTGTTGATCGTTCCAGATTGAGCACAAGCTAACATGGGGTAATAAAATAAATATAATTTCTATTCATATTTTCGAAATGATTTGAGTACCTGTTATAGGAAAAAAGTAACTCGGATCTGTTTCCTGCTGTTTATTTTTGGCTTATCATCTGTTGCTTCAGATGAGATATTGAAATGTAGAAAAGAAATGAAGAACGACCATTTTCGGCGTCCTGTTTTAACTTGTTATTTCGATGGGGCAGTTCGTGAAAAGGGTTAAATTACTTTCTGAACCAAGAGATAGTAAAATATCAACTTTAAATTTTATAAACAACAAAAACACAATATATTTGCCTGATAACGTTACAATGACATTTCCAAACCTTCAGACGTTCATAGCATCTGAATGTTCAATTAAGGAGATTCATAAAACTAATTTTGTCGGGCTTTCAAAACTGCAAATCATATTTTTGATTAAAAACCAACTTGCAAATTTGGAAGGAAATGTCTTTTCAGATTTGATGTCATTGGAAACTTTAAAACTGCGTAATTATTTAATTATTAATTATGTAGTCATTTGGAAATAATTTCAGTTTTAATCTTATAATAGAAAAAAACGCGATAGATCATATTGATAGCAATGCCTTCCAAGGACTAGACCAGTTAAAAGGATTGCATTTAAGTGACAACAAAATGCATAAATTAGACCATGAAACATTTGCATCTTTGCCATCGTTGAAATATCTTCATTTGTGTAAGATTGATCACATTTTAAAACAGTGGAACTTCGATAAACAGATAAACCTTGATAAAATATATTTTTTTGTCCCCTTGAATCGAATTTGTATGAAAAATTGTCACGATTAACTGATGCACCTTCAGCCATCTGTTAATCAAAGTTCCACTGTAAAATATATGCTTTGTTTTCAAATTGTCTTGATGCAACATTTTATATTCAATTATCTATTAAAGCTTTTTGAAAATAGATCCAATTTCATTCTCTTAATAGCTGGGAACGTGATAAATCGTATTGATAGAAATGCCTTCCAAGGACTAGGCAAGTTAGAGTTATTGGCTTTATTTGGCAGCAAATTAAATAAATGAGACCATGAAATGTTTGCATCCTTGTCATCGTTAAGATATCTTCTTATGGGTAAGATTGATCACATTTTATTGTAGTAAATCTTTTGTATTAATGACGCGTCTTCCACATTAGTAGAGGTTTCACATATGGTTAAAACTTAACATGACAATATATCAGTATCGATTTTTATTAATCATTTATTTTTTTCCGAAAGATTTTAACAAATTGGAAAGCTTAGATTTTGATCTACTTCAGCCTTTATCATCAATGGAGGGACTCCATTTGGGTATAACTGATTTCTTCGGATTTTTCCCATATTTAAGACTTAATTCAAAACTTTTATCTTTTCACAGCAAATAATTCGCTCACACATATTGATGCAATCATTTTCAAAAAACATCAAAATATTGTTTCCCAAACTTCGAGATATCGATTTATCCTCTAATCAGAGTTGGGCAAATTGCACGCCCAACTCGATTGACTGACATTTTGACAGACATTGACTGACTGTCAAAATGTCAATATCACAATATCACAGCCATCAAAATGAAGCAGAAATTTTGCTTCAGAAATCGGCCAGCCAGACAAAAACAGACCATGTGGTTGTTATTTTTGCAGAAATACTTCAGTGATTTTATCACAACATGCGGTGATTAATCACAAGATTTTGAAAATTTGTTCAGTGATTAATCACTGAATGTTGTGATATATCACTAAAATGTAAGTGATAATCACAATAGAATATAAATATTAAAAATTTATTCTGGTGCTCATACTTACCATTAGCAAGCTTCTCGTAAATTCTTCTCTCATTTCTTGACTTGTTTTTAGCTAAAGTCATGGAAAAATATTAAAAATTATGTTAATTATATTAATAAATTGGAAATAAATTCCCCTTGAGCTACAAAGGGTATGAAATTTGATTTCTTTTTGTAGCTCAAGGGGAATTTATTTCCAATTTATTAATATAATTAACATAATTTTTAATATTTTTCCATGACTTTAGCTAAAAACAAGTCAAGAAATGAGAGAAGAATTTACGAGAAGCTTGCTAATGGTAAGTATGAGCACCAGAATAAACTTTAAATATTTATATTCTATTGTGATTATCACTTACATTTTAGTGATATATCACAACATTCAGTGATTAATCACTGAACAAATTTTCAAAATCTTGTGATTAATCACCGCATGTTGTGATAAAATCACTGAAGTATTTCTGCAAAAATAACAACCACATGGTCTGTTTTTGTCTGGCTGGCCGATTTCTGAAGCAAAATTTCTGCTTCATTTTGATGGCTGTGATATTGTGATATTGACATTTTGACAGTCAGTCAATGTCTGTCAAAATGTCAGTCAATCGAGTTGGGCGTGCAATTTGCCCAACTCTGAAGTTCATCATAATAAAAAAATATTTTTTGTAGATTAAAAATGTCAAAACCAACTTTATATTATTCACCTTTGAGTCCACCTTCAAGGTTTGTTTATATCNTGATAATTTTGGATACTCATTCCATCTCACATTGATGAATTATTTAGAAAAAAGAGGTGTCAATATAACTGACATGTGGCGTAAAATTGATGATGCGATTGTACAATCAATTATGAGAAGTGAACCAGGAATGATAAAAGAGGTTTGTAAATAAATTTTATTTTATCAATTTTCCAGAGAAGCGTGAATGGGGAGTTTTTGTTTGATTTTCTCCAAGTGAAATAACCTGCGAGTATTTCATATTTCCATGGGAATTTCGCAAAAGAATTCCTTGGAGATCTTCACAAAATTTCCCTAAAAAACTTTATTTAAATTATTTAATTCTTTTACAGACCTACAAAATCTTCAACTCATCACATCATTTCTTTGACTTGGTTCGTTATGATATTTTAATAAATGAGACTATTGATCCACATATTGCTGAAGTGAACATGTCACCATCTCTTTCAACACATACACCAACCATGAATAAAAATCAAGGCACATGTGAACAACTTCTCTTGAATACTTTAAGGTTACTTGGTGCTGGAAGTAGTTTAGATTTACAATCAGAGTTAGAAAAAGATTAACTGTTTATCTTTAACAATAATTAACATAATTCATAATTACAGATATGATCCTTTCGCGTATGAAATGCTTGTTGGAAAGAAGAATATCGCTGTTGATCCTAGAACTTGTGCTGACAATGAATGTCACAAGAACTGCAATTTAAAGGTTTGTGAGCTCTGCACATCATGTTTAAGTCACGGTGATTATGATGAAATGCGTCGAGCTTATCTTGAACATACAAGAAAAGGTGATTTTAAAAGAATTTTCCCTTCGGACGTTTACTACAATGACGAATATTTAAATAAAATGACACCACGTAATCAAATATCATTGAAATGGTTTCATCAAAAATGTAAATCTTATCCAGAATGGTGTTAAATAATTTGATGAATTTGGGTTTTGTATCTCCAAAAATGTACTGTCAGGCAGAAATAAAAATTACATTCAACTTTTATACGTAAAAAAAATTATTTGTTTTGTTTTTCTGTTTTAGTGTTTTAGTGTTTGTATGATTAATAGCAAAAATGATAACAAACAACAGACTTTTAGAAGATATCTCAATAATGTTAATAGAAATGGATTTTAACAGAAATCACGATTTCTCTTGAACTTCCAGTAACTTCCATAAGATTTCCATAACACTCCCTACTCTGATGACGAACATTTCATCAAATCTCGTATCATGTTAAAACTTTGCCGTTTGATGTTACAGCAGAAAGGTCACACCCGTGTCCAAAGATTTTTTCATGAATAAAACTTCTCTAACGCTCTTTTAAGACATATTCCCACTCTTGTCGCAAAATCATTTGAAAATATTTTCTAAGCTTAAAAACTGATTCAGTTGTTTGTTGATCGTTCTAGATTGAACACAAGCTAACATGGGGTAAAAGAATAAATAAAATTTCTAATCTTTTCTATACTTCCGAAATTATTTGGGTACCTCTTGTAGGGAAATAGTAACATGGATCTGTTCATTGCTGCTCCTTTTTGGCTTGTCATCTGTTGCTTCAGATAAGATATTGAAATGTAGAATAGAAATTATGCATCATTTGTAGCGATGTACATGTAATTATATAGATATTAATACAGGTAAAATATCATAAAGCGATAATTATATTTTGTTGACAACTTGCAAATTACTTAGGTATATGTATGTAGGCTAAAAGAGCAACGAACTTTTTTCCAACTGTAATAATAAATGCATCTTAATAGTTATATGAGTTCCAATTTGTAAGTGTGATAACAGTTTGATATTTACTGTTTGATATTTTGACATTTTCAGTCTAGTGTGATCATCTGAACTGATCACAGTCGTATTTCGTTGTCATTAAAAGTTTCTGTTTTATTAAATGGGTACCAGAAAAAATGAGATTACCAATGGACTTCGTGGCAAAATATTTCGAATAAATACAAAAGATTTCGGCTGATATTTAAAACTTATAACCGTTAAACATAATCGCGGTTACTTTTTTAATGTTTAAATTTATATTTTTTTCTTTGTTTACTTACATAAACAGAAAGAAAAGGATACAAACTTCCACATTAATAAATTAAACGCGATTATGCATAAGTTTTAAATATCAGCCGCAATCCTTTTCCTGTAATCCTTTTCTTTGACATATTTCTTTTGTAAAATTTTACAGATAAAAGCGGATTTCTTCGTACCATTTTAATTATCATCATTAGCACTTTGTGTGGAATGATATCATGGATGATTGATAAAAATGATATAAAATCATCATATTTATTCGAAACACCTGAAAAACAAGGAAAAGTGCCACGACTATGGCGAATTTCTATTAATGATTGGAATCCAGGTCGTAATCTTGGAACTCTTGAACGCATTTGGGAACGTTTTGGATATGAATATGTTAATGGATCAAATGGTGATGATTGGGATATTTGTTGGAGTCATGAACTTCCTTATGGTCCTGGCGTAATGATGAAATCTTCACAATATGATGACATTTTAAAAACTCCTTTAAAGCCACATCAACGTGTCAATCATTTCCCAGGAATTAATTATCTCACATCAAAAAGTTTCCTTAGCAGCAGCAACCGTGATCTTAAATATATTTTGCCAGGTTTCTTCTTTCCACAAAACATTGACGCCTTTAAAAAATATGTCAAAGAAAATCCTGATGTAAGATTTGTTGAAAAAAAGAAATCAAATCGAGGAATTAAATTGGTTGAAATTGAAGACATTAATTTTGATCAAAGTGATAAATATTACCAAAAGTTTATGGAGAGACCTTATTTGGTAGAAGATCGTGCTATGGATATGGGAATTTACGTATTAATTGCTTCAATAAATCCTTTGAGAATTTATCGTTTTACCGGAGATATTTGGTTGAGATTCTGTCGTGATCCTTATTATCCATTTAATGCTAGTAATGTATATTCATACGCAATTTCTGACACGCGTAAACTTTTTTATGATATTCCTGAACTTAATTCTTATTATGATCATTTTGGATTCTCATTCCTTCTCACATTGATGAATTATTTAGAAAAAAGAGGTGTCAATATAACTGACATGTGGCGTAAAATTGATGATGCGATTGTACAATCAATTATGAGAAGTGAACCAGGAATGATAAAAGAGGTTTGTAAATAAATTTTATTTTATCAATTTTCCAGAGAAGCATGAATGGAGAGTTTTTGCTTGATTTTCTCCAAGTGAAATAACCTGCGAGTATTTCATATTTCCATGGGAATTTCGCAAAAGAATTCCTTGGAGATCTTCACAAAATTTCCCTAAAAAAGTTTATTTAAATTATTTAAATCTTTTAAAGACTTACAAACTCTTCAACTCATCA
>CVRI01000021.1:2070-56640 GCA_900005825.1 Clunio marinus | reverse complement strand
ATAGATATCTATCAGTTTTTTCACAAATTAACCTGAATAAATCATACATACTTTCTTCCAGTTGCAAAATTTAATTTATCCTAAGAAAACTAAATTACCTAAATCCAAATTCAAATCAAAGAATGACTTCCAACTGGTAAGCAGGTGAAACTACTTATTTTGGAATAAATAAAGAAAGTAAAAAAAATCAGGAACCTAATCTGCAGGTTCTTCCTAAATTATGTACTGCTTGAAATTGCATTTAAATGAAGTTGTTATGAATAACAACGCAATGCGAATGATTCGCGATGCCATGCTCACAACATTTCATATANAAAGTTAAAAGATTAAAAAAGCATCTCAATTGTGGCTAAATTTTGAACTTAAAACACTGAAAGTTCTTTTGAATTTTTCAGTGTAATTAAGCTTTTAGCCACCATATTGACAAAAATAATAATGTTTTTAACATAATTATAAACAACATTGCTAAACAACACAATGCCCAAAAACGCTTGCTTTTAGAAATAAAAGAAGGCCCAACAATAGGTTTAGGACATCAATTCAATCATTGACCCTACTGCTTGAAATTGCATTTAAATGAAGTTGTTATGAATAACAACGCAATGCGAATGATTCGCGATGCCATGCTCACAACATTTCATATAAAAAGCTTTTTTTCAATTGTGTTGGTTAATTGAAAATGAAAATGATTAGAAGCTCTTCAATCTTTAGTTTAAAACATCACTCCGATCATTTCGTTTGTTTATCTTTTTCGAGTTATTCATTTCTTCTTCGCTCATCATAAACAAAAATATTTTATTATTTCATGAGTAAATCTTCTCTAACGCTCTATTAAAATATGATTCCACTCTTGTCGCAAAATTACCTACTTGAAAATATATTTATGCTTTTAAAACTAATTCAGTTGATTGTTGATCGTTCTAGATTGAGCATAAGCTAACATGGGGTGATATAATAAATAAAATTTCTATTAATACTTCCGAAATTATTTGGGTACTTCTTGTAGGAAAAAAGTAACTTGGATCTGTTCATTGCTGCTTCTTTTTGGCCTGTCATCTGTTGCTTCAGATGAGATTCTGAATTGCAGAAAAGAAATAAACATCGACAAAGCTGCAGAATGTTTTGTTGATGTGGCAGTCCGTGAAAAGGGAAAATTACTTTCTGAACCAAGAGATAGTGAAATATCAACTTTGACTTTTATAAACAACAAAAATACAAAATATTTGCCTGATAACGTTACAACAACATTTCCAAGCCTTCAGACGTTCATAGCATCTGATTGTTCAATTAAAGAAATTCACAAAACTAATTTTGTCGGGCTTTCAAAACTGAAAAACTTATATTTGTTTAGAAACCAACTTGCAAATTTGGAAGGAAAAGTCTTTTCAGATTTGATTTCATTAGAAAATTTAGAACTGCGTAATTATTTAATTATTAATTATGTAGTCATTTGAAAATAATTCCAGTTTCATTCTCCTAATAGAAAACAACGCGATAGATCATATTGATAGAAATGCCTTCCACGGACTAGGCAAGTTGAAAATATTGTATTTAAATTACAACAAAATTAATGAATTGCACCCTGAAACGTTTGCATCTTTGTCATCGTTGGAAACACTTTATTTGGGTAAGTTCAACCACATTTTAATAAAAGATATCCTTTGTTTACAAATTGCCTTGCAAAAATATTTTTTATTAAATATTTTATTGAAGCTGTTTGAAAATAAAATCAATTTCATTCTCCAAATAGATAACAACGCGATAATTCATATTGATAGGAATACCATCCGCGGGTTAGGCAAGTTAGAAAGATTGATTTTAGAAAACAACAAATTGGATAAATTAGAAGATGAAATGTTTGCATCTCTGTCATCGTTGAAAAGACTTATTTTGGGTAAGATTGATCACGTTTTGATAAGCTATATTCTTTGTTTTCAAACTGTTTTCACCTGGTTTTTTTTATATGAAATTATTACGGAGGCCCCACTATTTGGTGAAGGGTCACTGTATTGAAATTGACAATGTTTAATGTTTGAAAAAATTTTATGCCTAAATATGCTTAAAATAGCATGAAACATCGAGAAAAGTGAAAAAATGACTTTTTTTCCGTCGCCTTTCATCCCTGTCTGTCTGTCTGTAAGCTTTTTAAAATCGCTGTGATATTTCTTAAGCGATCTTAATAGTTTTCTGGGAGAATGAGTTTTACATGGGGGGGGACAAATATTTTGAGAAAATGAGGTCCATACCTCCAAGGCTTCAGGTACCTGCCATACAAATTGATGCAAATGTATAGAAATTTTCAGAGAGGGGGAGAGAGAGAGAGGGAATATTAATAAGTGTATTAATACTTAAATAAAAATTGTTGACTTTGGCTTTTTCAGACTTTTTTCTTATAATTTTATTCCTTCAACCGACTAGTTTCGAGTCTGGATTTGACTCATCCTCAGGGTATTCTACAACAATAATTATTATGACAATCAGTGCACAAATGACTTAAAATCTCAACGTTAACTTACAGAAATGATTAAAATAAAATAAATAAATAATTTAAAAGGTCAATAAAAAATTAGTTTAAAATGTCATCGCTTTGGAAGTTAATTGGTAAATGGTTTGGTTGTGTAAAATACTTTTTATCTTCTTATCTCAGGATTCTCTCATTTCTCCGAACAGGTCGCGGCTTTCTCGGTAATTTATTTCTCATTTTTAATACTCCGTTATAAATTTGACTGAGTTTCATGGTGTCAGTGCGTCGATTGACTGTTGAATTATTCTGTATGTGTAACATTTCCAGAATATTGAGTTGTGATCGATTTCTCGTGTGATCAACAATTTCAAAATTGTCAAAATCAAATTTATGATTTGTAAGAGCGACATGTTCAGTTAAAGCTGTTTTTCCTTTCAATTCTTCCAAAAATTCGTCATTGCAGTTTCTATTTAAATTCTTAATTGAATTAACGTCATTTTTATGTTGTCCAATACGTTTTTTGACTGATTGTATCGTCTGACCAATGTAACAAAGTCCACATTCACATTTGATTTTATAAATAACATTTGTCAAATCATTTTTCGGAATCTCGTCTTTCAGTTTAGTGAAAAACTTTTTCACGCGATTAGTTGGTTTAAACGCTATTTTGAATTCCGGCACTCTTCTTGTTAACGTCTTTTTGATCTTCTCTGACATGTGTTGGACATATGTAAGTGGAATATGAATGTTGGTGACGGCATTTGTTGTATTTATCTGTGATTGTAGATGAACTTGATTGTTGTTGATAATTCTGTTGATAATGTTTCTTGGAAAGTTGTTCTGTTTCAATAATTTCGTGAATAAAGTTTTGTGGTTATCATTGTTTGTTGTTAAAGCGTTCATTCTTTTAAACAAATTGATTACAACATTCAATCTCATTTTTAAGGGATGATGTGAATTGTAGTTTAAAATCCTACCGCTTGCCATAGGTTTCATATAAAATGTCGTCAAAACTTCATTGTTTTCTCTAATCAGCATCATGTCCAAGAAAGGTAATCGTCCATTCATCTCTTTTTCCATTGTGAATTGAATATCGTCATTACATGCATTAAACAAACTAAGTAGACATTCTTCTTTCTTGTTCGGAACAATAAACAAACAATCATCCACATATTTAGTCGCCAAGTACACATTAAACATACATTTTGGAATAGTCATATCAAAAATAAAATTCATTACCAAGTCAGCAATTGATGGACTTATCGGTGATCCCATTGGTGTTCCATGTATTTGTTTAAAATATTCGCCTTTGTAGATAAAATAACTGCTGTTATTCAAAAACTTCAGCAGCTCGATGAAAGTGTCTTCGTCTAACTTGGTGTTCTTGCTTATGTTTCTCCAAAAATATTTTACTGCTCTGGTCACTAATTCAAACGGAATTGCAGTGAATAACGAAACAACATCTAAAGAGACCAGTTTAGTATTCTTCGGGATCGAAAGGTTCTTCAATTTCTCACATAATTCATAGGAATTTTTAATATTGTAATTACCCTGTTCGATTGATTTGTGAATAATCTTTCCAATGTGTTGTGCTAACTTGTATGTCGGTGAACCAACACATGAAACAATTGGTCTCAATTTTAGATTGTGTATGTCTTCGTCCCTTTCTAATTTGTGTACTTTTGGTAGAAAATAAATTCTGGGGGCAATGCTGTGTCGACTTGTAAGTTTTTCTTTTTCATTGATCCATAAATCCCAATCCACTAACAAATCTCCTACTTTAGTGGATTGGGATTTATGGATCAATGAAAAAGAAAAACTTACAAGTCGACACAGCATTGCCCCCAGAATTTATTTTCTACCAAAAGTNAAATTAGACCATGATATATTTGCATCCTTATCATCGTTGGAGATACTGAATTTGGGTAGGATTGTTCATATTTTAATGAAATATATCCTTTGTTTTCAAATCACCTTGCTACAATATTTTATATTCAACACTTTATTGAACCTACAGTGAACTTTCTTTATAAGAATTTTGAAGGGAGTCACATATAAAGAGCTTCTTCCTATAAAGAACTTTTTTGAACATTACTTCTTAATATGAGTGTGTGGCTTATAAAGAGCTTTTTACTTACAAGGAGAATTCTTATAAAGAAAATCCACTGTATTTGAAAATAGTTCCAATTTTATTCTACTAACAGATAACAACGCGATTAATCATATTGATAGGAATGCCTTCCTCGGACTAAGCAATTTGAAAACAGTGTATTTAAGAAACAACAAATTGGATAAATTAGGCCATGAAATATTTGCATCATTATCATCGTTGATATATCTTCTTTTGGGTAACGTTGATCACATTTTAATAAAATATATCCTTTGTTTACAAATCGGCTTGCTACATTGTTTTGTATTCAATTATCTATTAAAGGTTTTAAATAATTCCGATTTTATTCTCCTAATAGATAACAACGCGATTAATCATATTGACAGAAATGCCTTTCAAGGTCTAGGCAAGTTGAATGTATTGCACTTAAAAAACAACAAATTGGATAAATTAGACCATGCTATATTTGCATCTTTGTCATCGTTGGAGATACTGAATTTGGGTAAGATTGATCACATTTTAGTAAAATCTATCCTTTGTAATAATGACGTGTTTACCACTTTATTAGAGGTTTTACGTAAAAGACTTAACATGAGAAATATTTCAGTATCGCTTTTCATTATTCATTTATTTTTTTCCGAAAGATGATAACAAATTGGAAAGCTTAGATTTTGGTCTTCTTGAGCCTTTGTCTTCATTAAAGGGACTCCATATGGGTATAACTACTTCCTTCGGTTTTTCCCATATCTAAAACTTAATTCAAAACTTTATTTTTTCTACAGCAAATAATTCGCTCACACATATTGATGAGATAATTTTCAAAAACATCAAAATATTGTTCCCCAAACTTCGAGTGATCGATTTATCTTTAAATCCTTGTATCAACTTGAAGACTTCAACACTTTACTACGGTGAAAGAAATGAGACTGAAATAGAGCAAATGATTCTAACTATAAGCGCCAATTGTCAAAGGAAAATGGAAACGAAGGATGATCATTTGAACTAATAACTTTTCAAGTTCAAACAAAATATCGTGCAACAAATAGTTCACTTCTAAGTAGAAATCAAACAACAAGTTTCCAAGTTGATAAGAAGTTTGGATCATCATTAATGCAGTTTATGCAATCTATAAGTGTTGATTATGACAATTTTATGAAACTTTTTTGGAATAAATAAAGAAAGTAAAAAGAAATCAGGAACCTAATCTGCAGGTTCTTCCTAAATTAAGTACCTACTGCTTGAAATTGCATTTAAATGAAGTTGTTATGTATAACAACGCGATGCGAATGATTCGCGATGTCATGCTCACAACATTTCACGTAAACAGGTTTTCTCAATTGTGTTGGTTGTTGAGAGGCATAGTTGAAAATGAAAAAGATTGGAACGCTCATCAGTCTTTAGTTTAAAACTTCACTCCGATCATTTCGTTTGTTTTTTTATTTTTTTCGTGCTATTCATTTCTTCTTCGCTCATCATAAACAAAAACAGTTAAAGTCAAGTCTTCGGTAAGATATTTTGAAATGCTTAAATATATTTTGAAGTTTCACTTTTTATTAGCATTTAGGTGATTTGAATGTTGCTTTTCTCTTTAGTAGTGATTAGAAAAGTAATTTGATGTTCAAAGTTAACACATTGTGAAATTAATTCTTTTTGTTGTGACTTAAAGTCTCAAAGTCCATGTGGTACCATTACAGCAAACATCCACATACTTAGACCATAAATTATTTAAATAGCTGCTAAAATATATGAGAAGGAAATTAAATTATTTTTTTAATAAGAAACAATTTAATATTCTTAAAATCATATAACCGTAGTATTTATTTTATAGACGTTGAAGAATGGAGGGCAAAACAGTCATTGTCACCGGATCCAATAGTGGGATTGGAAAAGAAACTGTGAGAGATTTAGCGAAGCGTGGATGTCGCATCATAATGGCATGTCGAAACCTTTTATCAGCTAATCAATATCGAGGTGCGTAAAAACTTTTAAGATCTTCGTTTTTCCATTATAAGAAAATATTAACAAATGTGTTTTAGATGAAATCGCCAATCAAACTGGAAATCAAAATATCGTTGTAATGAAACTTGACTTAAGTTCATTACAGTCTGTTCGTGAATTTTCCAGATCTTTTCTTGAGAAGGAATCACGTTTAGATGTTTTAATTCATAACGCTGGTTATGCAAACACTTTCACAAAAACTGTGAGCGTTGATGGAATCGAGTTGACAATGGCGACAAATCATTACGGCCCATTCTTACTAACTCATCTCTTAATTGATATCTTGAAAAAATCTGCACCTTCCCGAATAATTGTTGTAGCTTCATCTTGGTATCGAGTATGGAGTCCTGACATTGAAAATTTAAATCCAATCGATAATAATCCATGGTTGTTGTATTACGCATCAAAAGGTTGTAACATCATGTTCACAATGGAACTTGCTAAGCGCCTTCAAGGCACGAATGTAACTGCAAATTGTCTTCATCCAGGTAAATTTCTTGTGTTGATGTTGTTAAATGTTAATCAATGTTTAAATAATTTAAATTTAGGTGTTATTGATACTGGAATTTGGCGAAACACGCACACACTTCTTAAACCGGGATTATTTATTTGGAGTAAATTAATGAAAAATCCTGTTATTGGTGCACAGACGACTATTTATTTAGCAACATCTGAAGAAGTAAAAGATGTGTCAGGGAAATATTTTAAGGATTGTAAAGAAGATGAACCACGACCATACATTACCAACCCAGAAAAGTGTTTGACACTTTGGGAAGAGTCAATTAAAATTGTGAAACTTCAACCGACAGATCCTAAAATTTAACAAAAATGTTTACGATGTTATTGAGTTTTTATTACTATTTTTAGATTTATGGATTGTGGGCTGAAGCGAAAAATTAAAATTTGTTATATTGTTAAATTGAATGAGCTTTCATGACAAATAAAATTAAATACAATCTCAGAGTAAATGTAAATGATACCTGACTAAGGTAGATGTAAAAACAATCCGCAATTTCCATGAAAGTATTCGTACTGGCCCAATGTACGTTAAACCTGTTTAAAACTTAACATAAGTTGTGCCGCTTGAATTAACACTTACGAACACATTTTCACAAAAACTTCCAAAATTTTCAATTCACTTGAAAATTAAGTTTTGGTCGTTCCAGTAAATGAATAAACTCAAACACTTGAAGGAAGGTTGTAAGTAAATTTATTTACTGTGTCTCTGATAGTCTTCTCAGTAGCTCCACATGAACATAACAGAAAGCATCGTAACCGATATTTTGGAAGTTTAAAGAGAGTTAAGGGCAGAAAATGAAAGTTTGTGTTTAAAATTTTTACTCAATAATCTGAATGAACAATTTTTTGAAGTAAAACCTGTCTTTAAGTAGTTTGAACAATCAAAGATGTTTGTAATTTTGTTAACATTGTTAGCTTATCTGTTAGTGGGTTTGATGATTGGAATTGGTGTGTGGCATGTTTGGCTACGAACAACAGTTGGAAAATTTCAATCAGATGTGAGTTGAATGTTGATCATCTTAATTGATTATTTATAAACTAAAACTTCAACATTACTAGGAAACGATGACAGGGAAGACTGTACTAATAACAGGTGGAAACAGCGGATTAGGTTTGGAAACTGTTCGAGATTTAGCGAGACGTGGAGCTCGCATCATAATGGCAAGCCGTAAAATTGATGTAGGAATGAAAGTTCGAGGTTCTTATTGAATGAATTAAATATTTTAACAATTTATTTATTCTAAAATAACGACTTTTCTAGATGAGATCATCGAAGAAACTGGAAATAAAAATATAATCGTTCGAAAATTAGACTTAAGTTCATTTCAATCTGTTCGAGATTTTTCATCCGAAATATTGAAAACTGAAAAGAAAATTGACGTGTTGATTCATAATTCAGGTTGTGCAAGCACATCGAAGAAGAGAAAAAGTGTTGATGGGCTTGAAATGACCATGGCCACAAACCATTATGGCCCGTTTCTATTGACACATCTCTTGATAGATCTGCTGAAAGAGTCAACGCCATGTCGCATTCTAATTGTGTCTTCAGCATATTACAAGATCGCTAGAGTTGATCTCAACAATTTAAATCCGCTTGACACCTTCCCGTTCTATCTTTATTATGTCACAAAAACAGCCAACATAATGTTTGGATTAGAACTTGCAAAGCGATTGAAAAACTCCAACATTACTGTAAACTTTATAAATCCCGGCATGTGCAGCACAGCAATATTCAAAAAAGTCCCGTTTCCACTAAACTTACTCGTTAAATATTCATTCAAGAACGCCAAAGAAGGTGCACAAACGACGATTATGTGTTCCGTCTCGAAATTACTTCAAAACAAATCTGGAAAATATTTCAGTGACTGCAGAGAAACCAGTTTAATGAACTTTGTAAAAGATGACGTAAAGAATAAAAAGTTTTGGGAAGAATCCATAAAGATTGTACAATTAAAATCAACTGACCCACAAATATGAACTAGAATTATGTCAATAACTTGTATTGGTTTGTAACGTAGAGCATTTGACGCTAAGATAAATAAATAAACGAAGAAATAATAAAACCTTGAAGAATGGTTCAAGATCATTTTGTTTCGCAATTTTAATTTTCGTTTTCATTTAGAAAAAATTATTTTCATAATTCTTTCGTCACATTCTCTCAACACAAACACATACGACGGAATTTCTTGAGATGCTTTCATTTCTTTTTTTGGCAGTGAATGGTTTGAGAGAATGGAAATGTATTACGTAAGTCATTGAAGTCTCACTGGAAAGACTTTTGGTAAATGCTTTTCGGCTGTTCAGTCCAAATGTTTCAGTCTTATTCGTGCATTTGAATCATTCAGTCGTTTCTTCTTTTCATTTACGTATTTTTTTATTTCTTGTGCAATTAGTGAAATTATTTCAAACGTCGAAAATAAGCAATCGGGTAATTCAAGGTTTCTATCTTTGAGAGTTTGTTTCGTGGTCAAAACGTTATTCATGTTGTTGAGAAAATATTTTTCAATTGATGAGTCGTTAATCGAGGCTTCTGAATTAAGCACGAAATATGTATTGAAATTTTGTTTATTCACAGTGCACTAAATACATTTTGTTTGCATCAGCAAATGTTTAGTAAGCTTAAGCGATCTGTTAAAAATTGACGAATCGATGAAAATTGATTGCGTGGCAAAACTTAAACATGACTTTCAACTTCTGGTTTTCTTATTATTCATTTGAATATTTTTGGGGTTGTCGTCAAACTGGTCCTCTGACTGGTTTCGATAAGAAAGAAATTTGTCATTTTATTGCTTACCTAAATCGAGATGTATTTGATGAAATCTATTTAAGAATTTTGGACTTCGTTCGGGGTCAGAAATTGTCATTCCTTTAAAACATTTTTAAAATCTTGGTTCGAAGTTCGTTACGCTTCATTGAATAATGCTTCTAAATGCTATAAAACTTAAAATCGTCAGGCTAAAGCAAATTAAAAATGAGAAAAAAATCGAAAAAACATTTCGGCCTTCTTGTACTGACTTTGTAAAAGAAGAAGCTTAAAGCACACGGTTTAAATAAATAATCTTAAGTCATGAACAGGTGGAAATGACTATACACTCTCACAGCATCAACAAACACTAATTTGCTTATATTTGGGCCAACAACAAAAAAAAGCAAGAAGCAAATTTGAAAGCAAAAACTGTTTGGAAATTACGCTTTGTAGTCATGCCAGCGACAGTGTTGAATCTCCTACTTGACGGCTAATTTGGTTTTATTGTAGTTGAGTTTCATTTCTATATCTTTGCCCTTTCAAGTAACTTAGATGAATTTCAAGTTGATTGGAGTGTCAGTGGCATTGATAAAATTTAAACTTGTTTAATTCAATGTCAATAAATTCTCAGCATCTTTAATCTAATGTTTCGATTTGTAAATCAAAAGTCATGTTTAACTATTGACGTCATTTCTTATGCTTTATAATTTCATCTTGACCATCGAAAAGACTTCACATTTAACATCCCATTTTTAATTTAATTATTTATCAGATATTAGATTCAGTTTTTCAGCATGGCGTGGTACGAAATTCCCAACACAAATGCCATGTCAATTTATTTCACGATAGTCTTCGGTATTTTCACAGTGATTTTTGTCTTCCGATTATGGTTGAAAGCAACATGTGGAAAGTTTACATCAAATGTAAGTTTGCAAATATCTCATAACAACTGTTAAATGGTTAAATTAATTAACTAAAATATAATAAAATTTTGTGTATTTCTGAAACTGTTTAAATGAGTTTATCATTCATTTTAACAGGTTCGTATGGACGGCAAAACAGTTTTAATCACTGGAGGAAATAGTGGAATTGGCAAAGAAACCGCAAAAGACTTAGCCAAGCGTGGAGCTCGTGTTATCATGGCATGTAGAACGATGGACACCGCAAACAAAGCTCGTGGTAAGTTCAAACTTTCGCAAATTTCTTTTAAATCTTTTGCACATCCTTCTTTAACCGAAACTTTTCCATTCATTTGTAAATAACAACGACATTGCATGCTTTTGACTTCCCTTTCCTTTTTCTTTCTGAATCATTTGTGAATATATGAAAATATTTTGAAAAAGAAACAAAGAAAAAAATCAAACAAAATTGATCCAACACCCTCCTACCCTGTTTACAGATGAAATTATTAAGGAAACGGGAAATGAAAACGTTTTCGTACGAAAACTCGATTTGAGTTCACAAAAGTCGGTTCGCGAATTTGCAGCAGAGATTCTCAAATCAGAGAGAAAGATTGACGTGTTGATTCATAATGCCGGTTACGCAAACACGTTCCACAAAGCGAAATCTGAGGATGGAATTGAATATACGATGGCAACCAATCACTACGGACCATTTCTGTTGACACATTTGTTGATTGATCTCTTGAAGAAGTCAACGCCATGTCGTATTGTGATTGTTGCTTCTGAATGTTACCGGATGTCTAGATTTCATTTAGAAAAACATTTGAATCCAATCGATGTCATGCCGGGCTACTTGTATTACATATCAAAGAGTGCAAATATCATGTTTGCTATTGAGTTAGCAAAACGTTTGAAGGGAACTGATATCACTGTTAATTTCCTCCATCCCGGTATGATTGATTCAGGCATTTGGCGCAATGTTCCATTCCCATTAAGCATTGGCATGTCGTTCATGAAGAGTTTCTTCAAGACAACTGTTGAAGGTGCACAAACAACACTCATGGTCGCATGTTCTGAAGAACTTAACGGTGTCACTGGAAAATATTACTTGGATTGTCAAGAACGTGAACTTCAACCTTACATCACGGTTGCAGAAGAGCACAAACGCTTATGGGATGAGTCGGTGAAAATTGTTAAACTCACAGCCGCTGATCCAAAAATCTAAATTTCTTCAAAAACATCAATTAAATTCCATTTCTTTAATGATTTTTATTTACAAAAGTTGTCTGGTTTTAAAAGTTATTTAATATTCTGTTCTGCTTTTAAAGGTGATTGAATATTGTTGATAATTTTTAATCTTCGTGTATCATTTGATCTGTAAAACATAATCGAAAATTTCATACTTAGCATTGATTTTTAACAATTTGATCTTTTGAATGATTAACTCAATAAAGTAGAAGCTGATTAATTAGAGACAAATTAATAATTTATTAAGAAGAACTCTCATTTGAGGTTGTCGCACATGAAGTGAAAATTTTAAACTGATCTTAAATTCGAATGAAATGTTAAAGCGACTAAGCTTTTAGGGATCACATCAAAGTTGCAATAAATCTACTTTTTACCTCAAAAGAAAAAAAATCACACAATTTCTGTATAAATCAAAAAATTACTTTTAGCACCACTGCTTCTTAACCTGAAACAAAATTGAACCGAAAACAAAATCCTCCATTTGCTGATTTGGTGAACGTTTCTTCAATTGCAGATGAGATTGTCAAGTCGACGGGCAATCAAAATGTCGTGGTGATGAAGTTGGATTTGAGTTCACAACAATCGATAAGAGACTTTTCCAAGGAATTTTTGAGATGTGAGACGAGGCTTGACTTGTTGATTCACAATGCTGGATATGCAGGAGTATTCAAAAAAGCTAAAAGCGTTGATGGAATTGAACTGACAATGGCCACAAATCATTATGGACCTTTCTTGTTAACACATCTTGTTATTAATTTAATGAAGAAATCGTCACCAGCAAGAATTGTTGTGGTGTCATCGAAGTATCATCACGTGTCAACATTAAAGCCAACCAGAGAAGGTGACTTGAATCCAATCGACTTCTGGCTGCCTGGTCAACTTTACAACAATTCAAAATTTGCCAATATTCTCTTCACACTTGAACTTGCAAAACGATTGAAACGATTCAACATCACTGTCAATTGTCTCCATCCTGGAATGACGAATTCTAAAATTTGGAGAAATTATCCAATTTGTCTTCAAATTCCATTAGCGATATTTAAATTTTTCCTTAAGAATTCATATGAAGGCTGTCAGACTACACTTTTTGTAGCACTTTCTCCTGATCTCAATTTTGTAAGTGGTCGATACTTTCGCAACTGTCGCGAGTCACGGCCTAATGCAAGAGTCTTCAACAAGCAGTGGCAAACAATTCTCTGGGATGAATCGAGAAAGCTTATGAAACTCACCAAACAAGATCCAATAATTTAATTAATTTTTCAGTGTTATAACTTTTTCCTGCTGCTACTTTATTATTGTAGAATTTTATAAATAAAAGTTTAGAATTGTAGACAAATTTCATAGATTTAAAAATGTTTACTTGCGTTCAAAATTTGAATGATTTTAGGAAAACGTTTAAAGTTAATTCCAATCATCAAAGATCAGTCGTCAATTAAGTAAATTTCCGATATTATTTACATCTATTATGTCAATTAAAATTGTTATGGTGATTATTTTTGTCTGGGTATAAAAGCTTGCTACAATTTTAAGAGTAGCAGAACAACAGTGAAAGATGAAGGCTTCAATAAAAATTTGGATTTTCTATTTTTCTATGAAAATTTTAAATTCGTCGTGCTTTTCAAAAATTGAGCCTCCAGTGGGACATTTTAAATACATAAAATGTAATTTTTCAAACGAATTTGCATACGAGAACTACACTTGCTATGCAAAATCTTATAGCAGAACAATCTCAACATTTAATATCTACATAATCTCCAAGAAAAATATATCCGACTGTATAGTAAGCATATCAAAATTCTCTGAATATCTTTCAAATTCATGAAAATTTCCTTCAGATTAAAGGAAAATTTTTCTATAAATATGGAACAATATTTCGTGAAGTGTTAAAAGCAGACTTCGATTGGTGCAAGTACAATGAAAAAGCGGCAGGAAAATATTTTAAAAGTTTAGTTACTTTACTACGAAGTATTCCTAATCTTGTTCATCCTTGTCCATATACGGTAAAATAATTTCTTATTCACAAATGATATTGAAACTCTTCTATTTTTTACAGGAAATAGTTGCTATGAATCAAACATTAGTAATGGGGGAACAAGTTGCATATTTCGCCACAGGTGATTATAAACTTGCTTTCACACTCGAAACAAGTGACAAAATTTTTATTGGGAATATTACATTTGGTGTATACATTACAACAAAACATAAGGAAACCTTTGGATAGAAAATTCATGGAAAGTTTCGGCCATCATCACGCGAAACGAAAAGAAGGAATAATCTTTATTATACTATTTCTTTATATTTTCTATTACAATTTCTTTTGAATTTTGGTCTTTGATTTTTTATTCATAAGTTTAATATTCAAGGAAAATTATAGAAAGTGATAGAAATGACTTGCAGAATCATAAAAATTATAAAACATCATCCGAAGTGAAATCACTTTTAAATTACGATTAAATATTGAAGAGGATTTTTCATGAACTAAATGCACTGAAAGCGTGAAATAAACTGTGACATGTACACATGCATATGTATGAAGTTTAAATGATTTAAAATACTCCAATTATCATTATTTGGATATCTTTAATAATTGACGAATTGATGGACTGCAAAACAAAAACTGCCAACCGATATAATTTAGTTTACCTTTAAAGAGTCTGGTGAGGGTCTAACAGGGAACATCCTTTGAACATGGACACGTTTGCTGTTTTAATAAATAAATTTTATGCTTTCATTATTTTCCTTTTAAGTTTGTTGCATCTTGTAAGCTGTTAAACAATTTATTTGGTTCAATAAATAATAATAGGTGTATTAGGTGGATTAATATTCTTCTTGTTCCTTCCGCAGCTTTTAAACATACCAAAATTTGAAACAAATAAACGCGGCTTTGCCAATCGTTCAAGTCTTGAAGTAATCTTAAATGTTCTTAACATCGATCGAGTTTTGGAACGAATTTCAGGTGTTATGGGTTTATAAATGAGTTTTGGACGAGCACGAGATTCAAGCCAAAGATAATGGCTAGTTAGAAAGTTTGTTTTAGTTTAAAACATTAAAAATTAGGGAAAAACTTCCACAACATACGCTTTCCAATCCCGAATTTTTCCTGGCAAACAAAAATGTTTTTCTGGTGGTTTTTGATACTTTGGAGTAATTTTTCGAGGCTTTGCCAGTTCACATAAGCGTGGAAGTATTTTATTCAAGTTCACGGTACGTCGTTCAATCTAACGAAATATTAGAAACGAATTAAATTAATCAATGATAAAGTTGCAGGAAATTAATTACAGGAAAATTCTCGTGGGTAATTTTTTTCGCTTTTGAAAGCTTCCTTAAATGTTTCAAACGTTTCTGACGCCGCTTCAATTTTTCTTTAATTAATAATTTTGTTTCACAATCCCTGCAATATCCGCCAAAATCTTCATGAATCATATGATAATGATTTTGAAATTTCACATGAAGACTTTCATCATTTGAAAGATTTTCTTCACATGAACTCGAAGATTTAAATGAAATTATTGAAAATTTGTTATCAATTTCTAGTTTTTTATTACTACAAATTTCTACCATGACACAAGAATTTTTGGTAAGCGATGAAAACTTTTTCTAAATATCAACTCTGAAAAATTTTGAATTTCGATATAATCAAGTTTCAATGTAAATTTTCAAAGCTTTCTTCAATTTTTCTCGTCGTTTGCTCCCCCAACTGGATTACGAGGCTTTGCAAGTTCAATGATTCGTTTTGTTGCTTTTGCTTTTAATGCTTTAGGATTGACGAAAGGTTTTTCTTCATCGTCTTCATCATCGACTACAGCTTTTGGTTTTGACAATTCCACGGTTCGTTGATTTGGTTGTGCATTCAAAGCACGTTTAATGACACCAAAATTTGTGAATTCAGAAAGATCTTCAGGTTTCTCTGTTGCTTTTGGTATTGCAAGTTCCTTGATTCGATCAGCTAAAAATTTTTAAATCTTCAATTAAAGTTTCAGATTTAAGATTAGCTAAAAATTAGAATTTTACTTGGTTGATATTTTAATGCATTTAAAGAAACTGAAAATGGCTGAAATTCTTCTTCGTCTTCATCATCAACTTTCTCTTCACTTTTACGTTGCTTTGGCAATGCCAATTTAACTATTCTCTCAGAAGGTTCATACAGCAAAGCTTTAGCATCAACTGATGAAATGTATCCGTAAACATTTTTAAATCTTTCACGTGGGTTTCGTGGTTGTGAAAGCATAAGAACAGACTCAGCAATTTCGCTGAAAGGAACTTTCTTATTTTTCGGTGTTGGCGGTGTTTTAACGACTTTAGGAAGTGCTCGCTTTTTCAACCATTCACAATGTTTCATCCAATCGTCACGCGTCCATTTTTTACCACAAACTCTCTCAGGCGTTTGGACATTTGCAAATCGACTGTACATAGTAAGCAGCGATCGTTGTATTAATCCATTGAATCTCCCATACCAATGATTGTCAATAGAATTCTTATGAGCGTCTCTTGTTGCAACCAATTTGCGTACTTTCGGATAAGCAAGCAATTTGATTCTTACTGGAGTTTGTTCTTCGTACGACCGTTTGACTTCTATATCAATTTTATTCGATTGAATCATGACTTCGCTGTGCTTTGGTGTTAAATGCTTAGGTTCTGCAAGTCTTCGAATTCTCTTACTTTTGCAATGAAACTTCTTAGCTCGCTTCGCTTTCAAATGATCGCTTCCAAATATTTTCACACAATTGCAAAGTTTTTTATTGCAATTTTCTTTTGTTGATTTCTGTTGAATTTTCTTGCAACCAACAAAAGATTCTTTCATTTGTTGACACAAAACCATTTTTATTTCTTTTAATGTCGTTCTGTAAAGTGACTCAATAAAAAATGAATTTTGAAGGGAAAAAAAATCCAAATGGTTTCTACAATTTGTAATTATTGTCTTTTCAAAGAAATTTCGAATTTTTTCCATTTTATTAGCGTCTTTTAGTCTTACAACTTGACTTCACACACTCATAGTGAATGAACAAAAAATGATTCCATAACTGAGCGTATTAACACATTTTCAATGAAAACAACCTTTGGCTAATTGCATTCAAGTAAATAATTTAATTTCGATGTCTAATCAATTAATAAATAAATTTTAAATACAACTATTAAATCGTCGGAAGGGTGGGTTGGAGGGATAATTTAATTCATAATTGGTAACTAAATAGTAATTAAAGAAGAGAGGAGGGAATCATAGGATAAGAAGATTCATAATTTTTTATCTAAGCTTCACCAATTTATCGCTCAAAAAGCTTCGCATCTATCACCGTCATTAAACTTATTTCAAATTGTAAATGACTGCCTTTGTAAATTCGTCGGTTGTTGCATTACCACCGAGATCCTTCGTGCGAACTTTACCATCTTTCAATACATTTTGAATAGCACCATAAATTTGCTGACTATAATGAAGCAAATTTATGTGACGGAGCATCTTCGATGCACATAACAACATTGCAGTTGGATTGGCTACATTCTTGCCGACAGCTTCTGAGAATGTGTGACGCGCACCCTTGAAAAAAATTAATAAATTTACAATTTTTTTGTATTAATTGTTATAAAATACTCACTGGTTCGTATACGACATGCTCAGCTGAGTATGATGCACCAGATACAACTCCAGCACCACCAACCAAACCTGGAATAAAATATTGTCTCTACATTTTAAAGAAAACAATAAAAATTTGTTGATTTTACCTGATGCGAGATTATCGATGATGTTACCATAAAGATTTGGTGCAACCATGACATCAAATTGTTGTGGATTGGAAACCAGTTGCATTGTTGTATTGTCGACAATCATTTTCTCGAATTCGATTGTTGGATAAAGTTTTGCCATCGCTTCACAGCTTTTCAAGAACAATCCATCGCCAAGCTTCATGATGTTAGCTTTGTGAACACATGTGACCTTCTTACGATTATGTTTAACAGCGTAATCAAAAGCGAATTTGGCAATTCTTAAAGATTTTGTTTCCGTAATAACTTTGAGACATTCAACAACGCCTGGAATAGTCTCGTGCTCAAGAGCTGAGTATTCTCCTTCGGTTTGCTCTCGAATCACAACAGTGTCAATGTTTTGATGGCGAGTTTTAACACCTGGTAAACTTGCAACATGAACAACATTCGCATAAAGATCCAGTTCATTACGAAGCTTCATATTTAAAGTTTGTAATTCACCAGTTCGACTGAAATCAGGAGTCGCAAGAATTCCTTTCAAGCAAATTCTATTCTTTTTGATTGAAGCTACAACATTCTCTAGAGGTGAGCTTAAAACAGGATTCACTTCTGAGAGGAAAAATGGCTCGAAGTCGACGGGAACACTGACAGCTTTAAAGACTTCCTGCACTGAGTAAATTAATTCAGGACCAACACCATCACCAGGAATCAATGTACATGTCACCCGACCTTCAGGCTTTGATGTATTAAGTGCCCCAGTTGAGTGAATGTTTCTTGAAGAAGCCTATAATTCAGTGAAAATTAAAATATTAAATCAATAACAATGTTTTAATTCTTTTTGATCAATGTTGTTGCATAATACGAAAATCAAGGTAATTTACTGATTCCAATAATAATTCAACTTTTCACTCACCTGAACCAATGTTCTTACAACATTTCTGGTCAACAACGACATTTTTCTTAATAAACGACGATGTGTATTGCTCTAATTGTTGATGAACTTGCGACGGTAACAAAAGAGCAGAAAGTGATTTTTTATCTTTATCCGACCACTTTCGAACGAACAAGAAAAAAAAGTTCAAATAATTTTAAACGGTTGCATTGACTTTACAAAATGCCAGCATTTGAAGTTTTAAAATATTAGTTTTATATTTTAGCTACATATTCAGATGTATTTATGGACTTTAATATAAATATTTCGATGTGGCTACTATTTTGAGAGCGTCGCTGTTTAAAAACTTCAAAAATAAAATAGCATTAAATCTTTTCCTCATGTTTCGACTTTAGAAGCTATTCAAGACACTTTTCTTTAGTCATGCGACATTTAAATGCTGACATACCCCTCCAATATCGAAAAAATTTGTAAACAAATCGAAATTATGGAAAATATTGATATCTACAATATTTCATAGAAAGTGTGTTGTTTTGTACCAATTTTAAAATTAGTGTTTATAGACATGTGTTAATTATAGTTTAAATGCGAAAATAAAAATATGAACAAAAATTAAAGACACACGAGGAAGCACATTTATTTCCTTATAAGAACGCTAGCCAAGGCACAAACCTATAACAACGCAGCTCCTTTGAAGCTAAAGCGGGGCAAGACGCATTTTTTATTCGCATTAAAATATTTAAAGATCTCGCCTGAAAATTCTAAAGTTTTAAACAAATAAATATCAAAAAGTAGGGTAATAAATTTATAATATATAAAAAATATGTTTGTAACACATCATTTGTTCTCAACTTCATAAGGAATAAGCTCTTTAAAGGTTTGTAAGAGTTTATTTGCTGTTTAAATATTTTTATGAATCCGCCATTGTGTTTTTGATGTAAAAAAGTGTCGAAATTTAAATGTGATTTTAATAAACTGTTGTCTTTCTTGACACAATCAACCATACAAACAGATATTTTTACGCTTTCTTTGAAAACATTTTACTGAAATATTTCTTAGCATAAATAATTGCAAGAAACAAAAAAATATAATTGTGTCTTCATAACCAATAAATGAAATATGTAAACAACATGCATATTTCAAGAGTGATAATGAAAATATTACATTTCCTATGTTTGTTAATAAGTTGATGTATATAAATCAACTGAAAGTGATGTTTATCTCATAAGAAAATTTGAAACTTTGATATAATTAAATGAAAACTTTTATTTTAGTTGGTTTTCGGTAAATACGAATGAAAACAGCAAATTCAGTAAATTAACAATGGATGTTAACGACAACTTAAATCATCCTGAAAAGTTAATTTCCTCGGATGATGCAGCAGAAAGTGGACATTTAAACAGCAGTTGCGGAATTCAAGATGAAGATTTAATTAATCATGAGGAGCTAAGTTCTATTGATATCAGTGAGGCATGTAGGAATCCAGTTCAAGGCATTGAAAAGCTTACAGAAGAGCATGATCAAGTCAGTGAAACGTTTACCGAAGAGTATGATCAAGCTAGTGAAACGCTTACAGAAGAGCTCAATCAAGTTAGTGAAACACTTTCAGAAGAGCATAATCAAGCTAATGAAACGCTGACAGATGAGAATAATCAAGCTAGTGAAACGCTGATAGATGAGCTTAATCAAGATAGTGAAACGCTTTCAGAAGAGAATAATCAAGCTAGTGAAACACTGGCAGAAGAGCTTAATCAAACTAGTGAAATACTTTTAGAAGAGCCTCATCAAGTTAGTGAAACGCTTTCAGAAGAGCCTAATCAAGCTAGTGAAACGCTGACAGATGACCTTAATCAAACTAGTGAAATACTGACAGATGAGCTTAATCAAGTCATTCAACAAGATTCTGTACACGAAAATAATATCGATAAGAAAATAAATAATGACTTGATTAACTCTTTCCAAGATACTGAAGAAGATAAAAATACATCAACAGACGATAAAGGGAATGAAAATTTGTCCATAGAAATCGAAGCTCAAAATCAATCTCAAAATGTTTGTTCTGAAATATTTAATTGTTGTGAGAAAATTGAAGACCTTAAAGATTCTTTTGACGAAGATGAAACATCTGCTCATCTCAAACTTGATTTAGATGTGGAAATATTGAGAAATTCTAAACAACAAGAAAGTGATAATTTTCAAATAATTGAAGCGAAAGGAAATATTTCTATGGAATTTGAACTCTCAGATAGTGAAGTCAGACGAGACATCAATGCACCACATGATGTTGAAATAGATTCTGAACATGACAAAAATACAACTGAAATTAATGAATCTTCAAATGTCTCTTGTGAGGAAAAAATCACTGAAGAGTTGATCGAAGAAAATAAATCTTCGGATATATTCTGTGAGGAAAAAATCACTCAAGAGTTGATGGAAGAAGAATCTTTGAATCAATTAAGTACAAAATATATTCAAACTGGTATCAAAAACTTTCTTGGTGAATGTTCAACTGAGGATGTCAGTGATCAAGAAGAACCATTGAAAAAGTTGAGAAGAACATCAGAAAGTAATTCATTGAAGAAACTTTCAATTGTTGATTCTTTGTTAGATAAAATGCGTCAAACAAATTCTGATAGTTCGGAAACAGAAACTGTCGTGAAACCGTCTGAAAAAACAACCGAAGAGTCTGAAGATGATTTATTGGTGGAATTAAAAGCTCCACTTCGATTCACAAAGCCATCAAATCCCAATCAATTACCAACACCTATCGTAAAGAATCAAAAAATTGCTTCTGCTTTCACTAACACTTTAGAGGATTATCAAAGAACCGTTGCGAGACAAAAGCAAAATCTTCTTCCACAAGAACGTGATAAAAGTGAAGTGAATGAGCGATTACAAGTACCTCAAATGAAAGAGCCACGATCGCTTCCACATCGTCCTCGAACTGTCGCTGAGAAACGAAAATTACTCCACGACACTAATTTGAAATATTTGATGGTGGAGCAAGAAGGAAAAATTTTCAAACAAGTGCAAAGACACAAAATGCAAAATCCGATTAATTTCGCACTTCTCGACACATTATTGCATGAAAATGTTCCCATTCAACGAGGAGCACATAAAGTTCTTGCATGGCTTCGAACACGTGAAGGGAAATTCATTCAACAATATATGGATGTTGATGGAAACACTTTGAAACTTAATGGATCGATTGGTAATCACGATGCGAAATTTCTTCCCGAGCAATCATCAAAACCTTTTTCAAAACGACGAAAAACGATGATGAGATCAACAAGATGTTGTCGCGGTGGACGAATATCAAAGCAAACATTTGAATCTTTCGTGAATAATGAAAGCATAAGAAAGTTTGTGAAAAAAGCCAATTCAGATCATTTTTTGTCGTTTGAAAAGAAATTTCTTGATCACAAACTTCTTTCGATTAAGCCTCGACCTTTATCAAAGAAAATTGAATTCATTAATGAGAATTTTAAATTGAATGACAACAAAGACGAAGACGATTTGTTCCTCGGCAATTATTCACGTTTTGATTTACCAAATATTTTAATGAAAGTCACTGTCGAGACAAGAAAAGCACTCGATCAAAATTGTAAAATGTACCTGAGAGAAATTTTACCTTACAAAGATCTTGACGAGAATTGGTGCGAGTTTGCACTCAGCACTTTAGTCGAGAAAGAACGCGAGAAGAATGGAAAAGAAAAAGATTTTGAATTTAAAATTCCTTACGAAAATAATAAGCAAAATATTATTGTTCGTGAGATTTCAAAATCGAAAGATAATCGGGATAAGTTTTTAACATCATATGATGACGACAGTAACGAAGACAGCAGTGACGATGACATGGAATGGACATTTGCAAAAGATGTTGATAAAAATGATTTACTTGAATGTGAAATTGTTGATATTATTAAAGATTTGACGAACAGCGTCTTCTTAAACGTTAATGACGATTTATTTACACAAATCGATCCTCACGATTCTCGTGTGATATCAGAAAGCAGTCCAATTAAATCAAAAGAAGCAGTTGACGAACTTTCTTCACTTCCAAAAACAACAAAAGATTCCAAGTCGAGACGAATGATGAGTGAGCTGAAGAAATTAAATGCAAACATTTATAAATCCGACACAGTAAATGTTGAAGATGTGAGTAGATTAAAATCATTAACTTCATTAATTAAATTAATTTTTTTTCTCATATTTACTTTAACTTTAAATTTATTTAGGAACAAGATATTCGTCGACATGCAACAGCACATTTAGGGAAGATTGAACGTGAACTTCGTCCGACAGTGATCGTAACTGAATCCAATACAGTTTTATTAGGAAACCAAGATAAAGACTCAAGAAGAATTAAAAGAGTACCGAAGAAGTTTGCTGATTATTTGAAACCAACATGGTCAGCATTGAGTGATGCCGAAGATGAACCGTTAAATAAGAAAATGAAATTTAATAATGACGAAACAAATTATGAAAATTTATCTCATTCACATTTGAAAGAAGTTCGTGATGAAGTTAAGAAAATTATTCATTGTTGTGTTGATCTTCGTCGTTTACATCGTTTAGAAGACGTGAGTGTTTGGTGTCTTGTTCATAAATTATATAAATGTGATTGTAAGAGATTTGCTCCAATTCCTTCGCAATCATTTCCAACGAGAATTTCAAATCCTCAACAATCGCAACCAACGACTCTTCTTAAAACGACAGCGCAGTTAGCTTTAAGAATGAGCCAAACCAAGCCGAAAATTAATATCGCTTCAACGAAAGCGATTTTAATAGAAGAATCGAGTGACGACGATGAAAATGAAAATTATTCCGACAATGAAACATCGCGTCGTGTTATGCCGGTTAAAATAAAGATGGGAAAAGAGAATAAAAATTCAAATGCGTCTGCATTCTTTAGCAATGTCGATGGCATACCGAAGTTGGAGATAACAAATCTTATTGACTTGATAAATGGTGGAATTGGACCAATTTTTATTAATGTTTATGATTGTAAAACAATGAGGTTAAATCCGATCACAAGATCAATTCTCAACAATAAAAGTGCTTTAATCTACTCCAATCAAAGTGCTTACTTTATTGATAAGACTCGTGTTGATTTAAAGAAATTGGATTTCTCACAATTTGAGGAAGAACTTGATCATCCGATATTTATTCTGCAATCAAAGGACACCATTCCGTTACCAGTTTCATCAACCATGAGTGCAAATTTCTTTAAAATTATTTTCAATAAGGATTCAGAAAGTTGCATTCAAGTTACAGAACGTGGTGCATTAAATGAGATCAGTGGAATTATTGATTCAATCCTTCGTAATGTGAGAAAGAAGATTGAAATGCAAATTGGAGATGAAACGAATGATTTGATAAAAGAACAAATTTCGAGGTTATCAAGAGAATCGTCGAGATCCAGATCAACTTCATTGTCATTTTCATCATCAAATTCATCGCCATTGCACTTTCAAGGGAAGCAATTAATTGAAGCTCCGCCACCAGGAATAAAGACACCACTAATGGAAGAATTCAATAAAATATTTTCAATGCGAATGCAACGTTTGGTGTCACTCGTAAGTTCGAATACTTTAGGCCTCCGTCCATCATTTGAGATGCTCAACAAGTTTTATCTTTACCAATGGAAACTTCTATTGAAATCTTATGAAGAAGAATTAGTACAAATTTGGTTAGTAACACTTGAGAGTGAACAAGACAAAAAATATCAGCTCATGGTGTTGACACACACAAACGTGAAGCCAGAAATTGAACATGCAAGAAGAGAAAACATTGTGAATATTCGAAAGCTTAATATATCTGATAAGATCCCAGAACTTGCTCGTTTAATCATCTTACGAGTAGAGAAAAAATGTATCAACAACATGACAATTCTTTTCTATGGATGTAAAGGATATTTGAGAATGTGCGGAATGTTGAACAGCAAGGAAGATTACACGAAATCTTTCATTGCAAAACCGACGAAATTGACCCATCCGAGAGTTACTGCGAAGATTCAGAAGATTTACAACATTTGGTATCAGTCGATGATGAAAAAAAAATCGGAAAATGAGAAAGAAAAAGAAAATCAGGAAGAAAAAGTTGTTGAAAAGAACAAACCTGTGACGCCACAACAAAATCAATCACTTCCTGTGAATCCAACAAGATTCCTTCCAATGATGAGAAAAATGGTGAGCTAAACAAATCATTTGAAAATGAAACTTTTCAAAATTAATTTTTCATTCACAGAGTGGAAACAACGCAACACATTCGGAGTACAAATGGTTTCTTTTCAACATCAGTGACGACTTCTCTGACATTTTCATCAAGAGTTGGCGTCGTTATTTGTCCTATCGTGTGATTATGGAAGCGATTGAGAAAGCAAAGCAGCGCAAACGTGCCATTCAATTAAGACCTTCGATGCAGGTTAGTAAATGGCCAAAAATTTACGCACTTCCAGCTGCACCATTAAGCTTCAAAGAACACGAATCCATGACGGAGAACTTTTTGATTTTCGGTCCTTATTTGCGCCATTCAAATTCAAATCTATTGTTGATGCAAAATGTTGATGGAAAGTTGATGTTGCGTGATGAATATGAAAAGCATAACAAAATCAAGCGAACATCGAGAACGCGATGTCTTTGGATATATGCAAACACTTTAAAATGCATTAATGATGCTGATCCACTTCCACTTCGTCTGGTTTGGGGTAAACATGGAGTTGATCATCACTCAGTTGAAGACAACACGGTAAGAACAATTAAACAAGAAAATGATTCGGAATCGTCATAATTAATTTAAAACTCACTTTTTGCCAAGTTTTTCGCCATCACAAAATTTCGTTTTGTTCTCAAAATTTTTGTTAATTATGTTAAACTGTACAATTATTTAGTTTTTAAATAAAGAAGTTAAAACGATATTAAAATTTTCGTTTTTTCTTTCATTTGTTATTCGAGTTTTTCATGAGATTTCAGAGTCGAGTAAGATTTTCCATTTATCAACTGATTGAATGCAACTTAACTTACTTTTGTCTAAAATTGAGCTATCTATTTATTTCTAATATCAATTTCCATTATTTTCATACAAATTCAACATAACATAAAATTTTCTTCTTGATTAAATAATCAAAATGTCTAAATTTAGTTAAAGCTACCAAACAATTGTCACGTTTTTATACATTTTTGGTATTTAATTCAATAAATTCAGGAAGGAAGTCGTTCACGAGATGAACAGAATTTTGATTTTGTACCATTTGTTGGCATCAAGGATAGGAATTGATGACAGGTAGTTGAAGATTCTTTCTGAAGCATGTTTTCAAGTTGGCTGGTTGATTCGTTGGATTTTGTGGAGTTAAATTAGGTTCAGATGAAGATGTGAGATCTTGAAATGAAACTCTTGGTCGCACGCAGTCACTTGATGCTGGTCTTCTTGGTTCTTCAAGGACAGATTCGGTATCAACTTGTGCAATTCTCACATCAGGATTTGTGAGTGGTTCATGATTTGTTTTCGTTATAATGCTGCTGAATGTCACAGGTTTTCCACCAAATTTCTTAAATAGCGAATAAATACTCGATGATGGATAAAGCTTTAAGGAGAATATCAGGCAATTTCTAAACATCACGTGATGTGGAATGAAAATTGCAATCAACATTCCAATTACAGAACTGTATAGGAAAAATGTATCAAGATAAAGATACAAGAAGAAATATCCGAGATTTTTCTGAAAGAAACAAATAAAAATTGTGATTGTCATTTATCATTCTACAATTTCCAATGTTTTAGCTTGAAACATTTTCAATTACTCTTCAAAGCGTGGCTTAGAAACAGACATTTCTGGCAAGAGTTTTTTGAAAAGTTTTCATCCAATAAAAATCCTTGAGGCTTCAGTTCTTCAACCCTCATTTCAGCCTTTCTTTAATATTGAAACCTTTGCGAATTTCGATTTCATTTCAGTGGAAAATTTTAATTTTTTTCTTATGCAAACATTCAACAAGCGTCTCATAAAACTTTTCCATTCTTTTATATAGATAATAAATATTAACTACGACTTATAGTTATGTAAGCAAACCTCAGATATTCCAATCAGAAGAATCACAGCAAAAATACAATAAGCCACGAAAGCGAGTGAGAGAAATCCGTTGATAACAATTTGCGTTGCTGAAAGAGGAAAAACATCGGACGAAATCAATATTTTCTTCTATTCATCGTAGCTTTTCAAATATTCTACTCAGGAAAAAAGTTTTCCATTAAAATTCTATGGCAACGACAATTAATTTGCTAATTTTAGAAGACTTACAAATGATTCCATTACTGATGTCATCAGAATAATTTCCGAAAATTGTTACGTAATAAGAAGAATTTATCGTGAAAGTTTTAAAAGCTTCAAGGTCATTATTTTCAATCATTTTAAATTCGGAATAAATTGATGCTATCGACATAATTGCCCACAAGTAAACTTCAACTGTCACATACACTGCACATCCTAAAGTGAGATCATAACGAAAGCAACATTTATCCAACTTTGAAGGAAGAATTTCGCCTTCAACCATTTCCATTCAATTGGATGTTCAACAACGAACAAACTTACTCGACTTTCATGTTCAAAGTAAATATTTAGACTGAATGGAATACTCCACGCTCGTTCAAGGATTTTTTTTTTCATTTTGTTTATGTTTGAATCTACAAAGAAGAAAAATATTCAAACATTCATGCGTATTGTAAACTTCGTTACATGAAACGTTGTTGTATCAAGAAAGCTTCACGACGATTGTCTAGTGGAATTCTTGAAAGCCAGACGTCTGCATTTAAGGCTGTACAAATGTAATTCTTAATCGAAAATGTTCTTTAACAATTTTGGAATTTTCTTTCAATTTAAAAACTTTATTAAAGGGAAAATGAAAATCTGGTCACCCTGACAATGAGCTTGAAGCATAAAAGCACGTTGAAGGGATTAAATGTTAATCCGTTGAAGATTAACGATGTTGCTAATGATGCTCCACTTACCTTTCATTACAATTTGTTATAATTAACTTTAATGATGTTTGATGTTTCTGAAATAAATATTTCCACCCACACAAAAAGAGAACTCGAAATTTCTACTCCTAACATTAATAGAGGCGTTTCTGGCTGCCTCTTTATTTATTAAATCAAGCAAATTTATGTCATAATTCTTCTAAAGTTTCACAATCTTTTGCCCATCGTCAAATCTCTTCCCATTAAAAGAATGAATTAAAATAAAGATAAAGAAATAGTTTTGGAAATATAAATGTGGTGGAAAACATCGAACATTAAATGTCTTCAATGAGAAATTAAAAATAAATCTTAAAAGTCGATTTAATCTCAACATTTAATGAACGATTCCATTCACTGAATATTAATCAAAAAAGAAAGAAAAAAAAAGTTGAATAAAATGAAATATAAAATCAAGCAGAAACGATTGCATGTTCAATCGTCTTGTTCAAGAAGTCTTCAATAAAGTCATCAGCATCAAGTGGAATGAGTGAACGAATCATCAGCCAAACATCGCGTGAGATGAAGCAAAACACTTTTGGCAATGGAAAGCCATTAAAAGGCGATGCAACGGGAATTGTGTAAGCTCCCATGTTCTCAAAAATGATAAAATCACCGATGTTGACATCAGGCATGGGAATGTCAACGACAATTTGATCCAATGCGTCACATGTCGGACCCCAAATTGTGCTGGGAATTTTCTTTGCATCGTCGTCAGGTTTTTGCAGTAAAATTGGCTTGACAAGTTGATGATCATAAAGCAAGCAATTGAATGATCCATAAACACCGTCGTTGATGTAGTACATGACGTTATTGACGTCGTCAGTTGTCTCGTCGTAAATATTCTTCTTTGAATGGATGTTCGTGACGAGAGTGAAAGCTGAAGAAACATAAAATCTTCCTGGTTCAGCAATGACACGAACGTTCTTTTCTGCAAAGTAAGTGTCTAAACCTTGATTAACAATCATCGCAACTTCGTCAATATTCTTGTCGTTGTCACCAGGAAAGCCACCACCAATGTCTAGCAATGTCATGTTGAATCCAAGAGCTTCTGCTTCTTCAAAGAGATTCTTGCAAATTCCAATCGCTTTGTAATAAATTGGATAATCACGACATCCTGATCCAACATGGAAACTTATCCCAATGACATTCAAGTTCAAATTGCGAGCAATTTTCAGAAGTTTTACGGCTTCAGTTGATGGATCGCAGCCGAACTTCTTGCCAAGTGGACATTGAGCGTCTTCAGCTTCACATCGAATGCGGAGAACCAAACTGAAAAGAAATTCAATTAAATAAAATCAATAGTTAAAATTTTCTTATTAATTACTTACTTAGCATCAGGACAAATTGCTTTAATCTTATGCAATTCAATGTCACAATCAAATGTCATCGTTTTAACTCCCATCATTGCTGCAAATCGAATATGAGATTTTTGTTTGGTTGGATTCGCAAAGATGATTCGTTCAGGATGAACTCCAAGATTGAGAATCTTATTAATTTCAGCTTTCGATGCACAATCGAATGATGTTCCAAGAGCGACGAGAGTTGCAAGAACAACTTCGTTGTCATTACATTTAACAGCATAATGTGGAATGACTCTCGGAAGCTTTTCAATCCAAATTTGATGCTTCTTTACAATGTCACCGATGTTGAAGACATAAAACGGCTCATCTTGGTTTGTCGTACCAAAGCCAGTGATGTCATTGATGATGTTCATATCGTTTGTCTCACCATCGATCACTTGAATGCGATCTTCTTGATTAATGAATTTCATTGTCGTTTCTTGCTTTGAAATTTTGAAATCTTTTAAGAGAGAAATAAAAAACCTTTTCTTGTTCTAATCGAATCCGAAGAAGTGTCCTAAATCGTAAGCCGAGAATTGCGTTGAATTTCCTTGATTTGATAAATAAACTGGAGGAAGAAATGACGAAAATAATTTCATAAATTTTATTATATAATAATAAAAGAAACTTACAAGGCAGCCGGTCGCCACAAGAATTAATTCTTTTCACCACGGCGGATCACCGTTCAGCAGCAGTAAAAAGAAGTTGAGCCTTCCGTCGTGGCCAGTGCCCCTGCTAAACAGGGCTAACTGACCAGCTGTATATCCCTAAAAGAAGAAAACAATCAATAAATTAATGAAAGCATTAAAAAAAGGTCAAAGCGTCTCAAATACTCATAAATCATCCTGAATTCAATCTCATTTCTATATACACTTTCTTTGTTCATGAACAGCTTTCTAACTAAGATTCTGATTAGAAAAAGTATAGTTTCACCAAAATGTAAGAATAAGAACACAATTTAATATTTTAAAAGAAGTACAGCCTCATGAAAAAATTTCTTATTCTTTTCTTTTTAATTCTATTGATAAGCGATTGCAGTTTTTATGACGTCATGAGTTTGAGTCATCGTCACATAGTGAAGGACAGAAGAAGAAAAAACTTTCCGCGAATTTATGCAAATGCGATGTTTACATTAAACAGGGGTTTTCTCATGCGTCTCGAAGTTTTTGCACTCTTTGAAGGTTCTAAAAGTGAATAGCGTCGATTATCACTTCCAGACATATTTCTTATCAAAACAGCTGAACCATCGCGAATTTTACTGTCAACGGTAGTCGTGGAAGTTTTAATCAATGTTATCACTAACTGAGCTCAACATGCTTGATTTTTTCAAATATTCTCATTCGAAATTTAAACAAAATTAAATTTTGAGAATATTTTTGTCTCTTGGCTTTTTTTGGTCACGAAATTATTGATTTTTTTACATCCCCCGTGTCACACTTGTGATGGCATAAAAAGGCGAAATTCGATGGGAAATTCCTTAACAATAGCAAATTGTTTATTTAAATACTTACTTCTACAGGAATTCTTGAAACTTTTGAATTAAATGAGAAAATTTCACTTGAACGTGACGAGTATCATAAAATTTCTTTTGTGACTTTCATGCGATTTTTGATAACTTTTTTAAAAATAGTGATGAAGCTTTAAGCTACGACAAATGACGGAGTTAACAGCACAAACCGACTAACTTGGAAACCAAATTTTCAAGATGTTTACTTGAGATTTTTATAAATTTCAATGCAGAGAAAAATTAAATTATCACGAGTTTACCAAGTTAGTTCAACTGGAGTTGAAAGACGAAACTTTACTGAAGTCGATAGAAGAATCTGACTCAAGAAGAAAGCACGAGGGGAAGAATGGAATGTGCAAGGGATATTTTCCAGGGTTATTTTTTGAATTTAAAAAAATGACTGTTAATTATTCGACTCGAAGAGAAAAATTTATGCACATTTATGTGAATTAGATCAGCCTTAACATTTAGATTTCCTCTTTATTCATCATTAAGTTAAGTTTACATATTAAGCTCTTTGTTCGATTTTTGATTCTAAAATATCTTCGAGGTATAAACTGCCTAGTCATCTAAATAAATAAATCGAAAAAAAAACTATACCTAATTAATGTTTGATAATGATAAGCTGAAAGTTCAAATGATTCTTTATGACTTTCATAAAACATAAAAAATGTTGTGTAAATTTCTGTGATTAATTGTCGAATAAAGACGAACAACTGATTTCATTTAAAAACTTTTTATTTCTCATTTTCTCCTGAAGCGGAAAAAAAACTTTAATTTTAAATTCAATAAAATATAAAATTTCTATTTTCATAAGTAGATAGATTGGCCCGACGATAACAACAAGAAAACTCATTAAAATCACAGAACTTTGATTTCGTCAGATTCGTTTTGTGATGATTCCATTTCTGACTTTGTTTGTTGATCTGACGATTCAAGTTTCTTTTTAATCTTCTGAGCGTAGCTGAGGCTTTGTTTATCGAATTCAAGTGGCATAATTCCAAGGTCTCCCGAATAGCGATTTTTTGCAATCTTTATTAATAAAAAATGTGTAAATTGAAAAAGAAATTAAGCGAATTATTTTACAATCAAACCTGTAAATATTTCTTTCCCCTGACTGATGTCAATCTTTTATCCTGAATTATAAGAACATTGTCAGCTTCTTGTGTTGCTTTTGCACCTCCAAAAATTGAACTTGTTGTAAGATCGTCACTTTCTTTCTCTTTTCGAGGATGAATAACTAACGTCACATGACAATTCTTCCTCGTTGCGAAAGTTCTAAAAGCAGCAATGATTGCATCTTGTTTCCAAAACCTGTCAATATGTTTTGCTTCTTCTGAAATTCCCATCATAAACTGCACGTTATCAATAATAACATGATTAACATCATGAACATATGTTGCATGTTCAATCGCTTCCATTACATTCTTTATTTGTTGCTCACCATGAAATGTCATGAAATAAATCGGCAACATTTCAAAAGCATTCGCATAATGTTCAAATTCAAGCATATTTTCGTCACTTGGAACATCGAGAAGCGGCTTGCCTGCAAACTGACGTAATAAAGTGCTAGCTAATCTTGTGTTTCTAATCTCAAATGAACCCCAAAGTGTGTTAACTCCTTGAATTGCAAGATCAAGTGAATAATCCGACATGAAAGTCGTTTTACCACAACCTGTTGGACCTGTCAATATTGTAAGTTCACCTTTGCGATGTCCTTTAAGATATTTGTTAAGTGTCGGATATCTTTTCCATTTAACACCTTGAACTTTGTCAATATTCTGCAGATCACTTAAAACATCTTGTTTAAGAGATGAAAACGTTGTGATGGCTTTGTGTAGAATCGGTTGAGATTTGTTGAGAATTCCTTTGATATCGATGTTGCTTATCAAAGCTTTGTAAGGCGTCGGATGTGCGTTTGTTGGTCGAACAAAATTGCAACGTTTCTCGTCTAACTTCTTTGCAAAATTCCTCGCAATATCCCAACCAGCTGTATTGTAATTGAACCATAAAACAAGTTCATCATAACGATCTAAAGCAGGTAAACATTCTTGAGGTAGAAACTTCAATCCGTACGGGAGACAAATGAAAGTTGCGTTGATTTTTGTTGACATCAATGCCAGGATGTCGAGGATATTTAATACTATAATAGCTTTATGAGGCATCTGATCTTTGTCTTTTGAATTTTTCGTGATCTTCTCATTGTTATGAATTACAAAACCAGAGCAAAGAAGATCAGGAAAGGTTGTCTCTGTTGTAAAATTGTTGCCGGTCTCATCTTTTGAAAGAATTTTGCATCCAACGATTTGTCCGAGAATGTCAGTCAGAGGAAACAAAAGTCTCTTTCCAACGCTATCATAACGAGCATTGAGACTCAACAATGAATCTTTTGGTACTTTCTCGTCAAATTCGAAATAAGTAAAAATGTCGTTTGTCATATTCGAAGTAACGACTTGAAATTCTTGTTCGTAGCTATGGAAGATGAAGTCATTTTCTTTTTGATATTGTTCTTTGGCAGTGAGGAATAGTTTCTGGTATGTTTTGAGTTCGTTAACAGTTTTTGATGAGCGTGAAGTTGTGAAAAATTTCTCGATTAATCCAAATTTAGCTCCATATCGACATTTTGGACACAAGAATTGACCTGATGAATTTAGTAATATAAAATGTTGAATTAAATGACGAAAATAAATAATTTACCTGTTGTTTTATTAATGTATATATCTGATGAGTTCTCTTCTCCTTCGCAAACAGGACAATTCGTTTTAAGATTTGTGTATCCATCATCAAATGCGATGTTAGCTAATTTTAATGACTTTTTAATATTGAATAACGAAATATTCATCTGATCACTATTAACATCCTTGAAATTACTAAAATTTGGTACGGACGTAGAAAATTCATGGTGGGAGTTTAAACTTTTTACAATTTTTAATGGTTTCTTAGACAAAATGCTGAACTTTTTTGACGTCAAAAGTCGATGTATAAACATCTTTATCTTTACAAAATTTAATATAACATTACTTTTTTGGCACTTTAGTCTTAAGATAACGTAATTTTATGGTGAAATACTTTACAATTTTATGAGAAAAATTACAGAAAATTAATTGATAGAAAAATTGTTTTCGCGCGTGTTTCTTTGTTTACATGTTTGGAGCTATTTTTTTTAAATTTTACTAAACACACTTTGTAATTTTAAACACATTCTTATTGGAAAAATATTTAAACATGGCTAACAACTCATTATTCTTAAAATCAGGTTTCATCAAAGTTCCATTGCAAAATGGAGTTGGTCGCTTTATTGGACAACTTCAACGTGTTACTATTAAGTTCTGTAAGAGTCATGGCAATTCCAGAGGTGTGAGAGAATTCATTGAGAATGATTTGGTTGATTTTGCAAAACAAAATCCCGGTGTCGTTGTTTATGTGAAGCCAAGACGGCATCGTGGTCCTAGTATTGTTGGTGAATATTGTAAGAACAACATTAAAGCCTGTGAAGAAAGTTTATTAGATAATATTTTGTGTATATTTTCAGTGAATGGTGAGCGAAATTGGAAGCCAGCAGGTAATCTATCGAGAGAAGAAATATTCAAATGGATCAACTTAATGACTGTTCAAAATGGAGAAACCGAAGCGTTTAGATATAGAAAGCACATTCGAACAAAAATGCCATCGATTCAAGGTGTGTGGACACCATTCACCCACAGAAACTTACCTAATAACCTCATCACTTATCCCAACGAAGAACTCGGCGAAGTTCTTCACAAAGAGCAGACAGCTACTGAAAGACTTTTGGAAATTGCTATGCAACAAAACTTAGAATCAGATACTTCAAAAGAACAACAGAAAGATTGATAAGTTTTGTAATTTAGAATATTCTCAGATTAAATATAGTTGAACTTTAAAAAATATCATTTCAAACGACTTTATTTCATTTGGATTATTTATCACTTTGAAGCCATTTTATTTATGTGTAGTTTGATCATATGAAGTCTCAATGAATCGCGCTTTGCATAAGGAACACCGCATAGATCGCATTTGAATCCTTTTATTCCTGTATGGATGTGCATGTGTTGTGTAAGCTTGAAGAATGCTGTAAAACTCTTCGAACAAGTCTGAAAGAACAAATTTAAAGGACTTAAAAAAGATCTGAGCAAAACAAATCTTCGTATCACTTACTTTACATACATAAGGAAATTTACGTGGGTTGTGAGTTGACTTATGCTTCAAATAAGTTTTCAAGTTCGTGCAAACTTTTGCGCAAATTTCACAAAGTCTTGGATTCTCGTTTTTCTCTTTCTTATGTTGTTGTACATGCTCAAATAAGTCTAAATATGATTCAAACGTGTCATGACAACTGTAGCAACGGAAAATGCAGCCTTGTCTAACTATTCGTCGATGATTTGATTCTATATGTACATCTAAGGCATATCTGGATTTGAATTCTTCAGAACAAATATCACAAATCGATGTTTCATTAATTTCTTTTAATTTGTGTTTTTGCTTGTGGTGATACAATTGGTTTTTGGTTCCAAAAGTCTCTGAGCATTCTTCACATTGTATGATATCATTAAAACATATTCGCGATATCATATGTGCAGAAAGAAGATCAATGTTAGCAAAAGTTGATTTGCAATTGGAACAAGTAAACATAATTTTTGTTGCCATTTGTTTTTGATGTTTTTGCTTCGGTTTGTGATTTGGAATGTAATCTTCAGGTTCTTCATCTTCATCAAAAATCTCATCACCATTCGTTGATTCATCCATGTCAGGGTCCAAAAACTCTTCCAAACAATCAACAGAATCATCCTCACTTGTAAATGAACTCACTTTCTTAATCACAATTTCGTTTGCTTGTTGAAAATTTTGAATAATTCTGTTGTTGAATTCATCGGTTTGGTTGTTTATGTTTCCATTTTCGATGAAAAGTTTTTGAGCTTCTAGAATTTTCGATACAAAATCTATGCAGATTTTTGCCTTGGTATAACAAAAGTTGCATATTCCTTTAGGAGCAGAGACATCGCTTAAAATTGACTGAAATATTTTCAATAAATATGAAGTTTGATGTTGAAGAATTTTCATAGCCAATACTTACAATGGAAGGAACGATCTCTAAAAATTTTAATACGTTTCCATCATAAATGCTTTTATTTATTAGCGATGTAAATGAATAGCAAAATCGACACGCCATAGCAGAATCTTGACGCTTAAGTAAAATTTTTTTGGTTTGCGTGTTTGTTATTGAATTTCATTTTTTGTAAACAGATGCAAAAACTTTCGCATCATTTTTGAATTTCATTTTTCAGTTAAAATTTTCGTTTTTCCGATTGTTGTCTCGATATTGGGTCAGTTAGTTAAATAGGAGATTATCCTCTTTAAAACACTTTTTTCTGTTTCTTCTTTCTTAGGAAAAATAAATGACAAATAAAACCTAAAGCTCATACCCAAAAATTGAAAAATTAAAGCATTCGAGATAAAATTCATTATAAATTTTTTCATTGAAAGTTTAGCCCTTGACATAAAAATATTTCATATCAAATAATGATGGCCATTGCAAAAATAAATAATCGAGATAACTGTTTGATGGATTTCTAATCAATTCATAAAATTAAATCATCTGATAAAAATTATCGGAAATTTTTTATACATTCGGATTCCGAAGCTTAGATATGTTTCTTATCTTCAATGCACCATCAGTCATATCATGCCACTTTCAAAGTAATATTACATATCTTATTGTGTTTAACAAAATTAAAGACATTTTATCTTTCTTATCATATTTTCCGACTATAAATTTGATGTACTGACTGAAATCAATTTCATTTCGCACTCTCATTTTTCGGAGTCCCATTCAGATTGATATTTCCTATTTCTTTTATAATTGTGTAAAACAACAGCGCGAAATGAAAAAGTTCGTGATTGTGATGACAATTTTGCTACTTTGTGAATATTATCGTGTTGATGGTGCTTCAGTTATTGAAAGGGAGTTAAGAATAGTTGGAGGGCAAGCTGCAAAAATTGCACAATTTCCACATGCAGCTGCTCTAGTTCTTCGATTGGCTACACCACGAAATCATGTCAGTTTCTGTGGCGGAAGTATCATTCACTCAAACTTTGTTCTAACTGTTAGTATTCTTTTAAAACTGCAAAAAATTGTGACATTATTAAAATAATCAAAGAGGAAGTTAATAACTAGTAAATTCTTATAGGCAGCTCATTGTCTTGAAGATATACTCAATCTTGATGTGTTAGCAGGGCTAATCGATATAACACAAAATCCACAATATCGTCAAAGAGTTGAACTACGCGATATTCGACAACATCCTGAATACGACAACGATTCCTTATTGAATGATATCGCTTTAATTCATTTGATTCGAAGAATTCCATTTAATCGTTTAATGCAAAAAATTGCATTGCCATCAAGATCACTCATCAATAATCGATTCACTGGTTCACTTGGAACAATTATTGGTTGGGGACAAACTTCTAATGGTAATTATTGAAACAATTAAATATTGTAAGTATTTTAATTTAAGTTTTTCTTCCGATTAACAGTACCCCGACAAATCTCAGAAACACTTCGATTTGTTAGATTGCCCGTTGCCCCAGATCAACTTTGTATAAATATTTACAACACTGGCTTTCGTTATTTCAACCCTTCAAATATTTGCATTTCTGGTGCAAGAGGCTCAACTTGTAATGGTGATTCTGGTAGCAGTATGCAACAAACAATCAATGGAGAAGTCACCATCATTGGTATTGTGAGTTTTGGTAGGACGTCTTGTGAAAGCGGTGATCCCGTAGCAATGACACGTGTTACGAGTTATTTGGATTGGATTGCAGCAAATAGTAATGTGATATTAACATAACAAGATTTTTTGACGAATGATGATTAAAAGACGAAGATAAATGAAAAGAAAAACAAAAGATATTATTTAATGTTGAGATTTATTAGGTGATAAATGTTTAAACAAATGTAAAATTAAGAAATCAAAACAATTTGATAAAGATTTTTTTTATATTTATTAAACCTTTTATGCTTTCATTTTTTAAAAAAAGGTGAAAATATCTTTTAATTAAAAAGTTCTTCTATATTTGTTTTTCATTGGAAAATGTAAAATTGTTTACATTTCCGTAAATTTATCTTTTAATAGGTCGTTCTTTTATCATTTTTTACATGTCTTAATTGTTAAGTTTAAAGCTTTCAAAACTGCCACGAATCATACTAGAATTATACTTTTTAGACTTTCAAAATTTGATAATTTAATAATCTCAGTAAGGAAAAATATTTCTTAAAAAAAATGAGAAGTGACTTAATGAATTTCACCAAAAACTCATTATCTCATTATCAGTTCATACAATTTTATCATTGATCTATCTTTTTAAATTTTCCGGAAGCAAAATAAAAAAAAATAATGATAAAAAGATAATTGACAGCATGAGAATAACTGGGTTTAATGGAATCTATGTTTAATCATAAATCTGTTTTAATTTCGATAACTGTCAACGCTTGTTTTTGTTTTTAATGATTCATTACTCATTCAGATGTCTGCAGTACTTATCAGCAATTTCAAACAATTTTAATTGATATTTAATCGTGATCAGCATTGTAAATGTGGAAATTGAAACAGAAGTCATTCAATACGCTTTATCTTTTGTAGAAAGCGGAACCAAATGTATATTTAGTGATAACTTCCACCAAATTTTTAGAACCCAAATAAAAAGGCGTCTAAAACTTCAAAGTTGATAACAAAACAAAAAGTAAATGGGTTGATTTTTAATCAAAGGTGTCATTAAAGTTTCCTCAAATTTAAAACTTTTCCCTAGGAATTGGATAAGAAACTTAGAAAACAAAATTTCAAAGATTCATCAAAAATGTTTATAAAAGTCCCTGATTCCATAAGATTTCTCATATTTAGAATTAATTGCATAAACCAAGGCATAAACAATCACTTTAACTTCAAAGAAATCTTAGTTTATTTTTTAAATTAAAATTTTTTTAGCCTAACTTAATATGTATTATGAACACAATTTGTCTACGTTGCAGATTGTCGATAAGATTTTGTAGAAATTATTTTCTTCCCACACATTCCACAAATTCCTTTTTTATAGGCGCAGGATTGACAATAGTAAGCACCTTCAAGATGGATTTTAGATTGACATATCCGGCATTTTCTCATTCCTTTCATCGGGTTTACTCTGCTTGATGTCAGTGCTTTGTTTTCATTGATTTTTCTTCCACCAGATGTACCTGATGATTTGTCTGTAGCTGATGACCGGCCTAAAAAATATTTAAGAAATAAAGAGAAAATATTATTAAAGAAATGAAAAATGTATTTTGCTAATTACCGGCCATTTTCCATGGATCTGGTGTCGCCACATGTTTCAGTTTGAGTTCACATTTTTCACATACCATTATGATTGAAGATAAATTTAAAAACTAATCAAATTAAATAGATTTTTAATATTCCCAGAAAGTTTGTTTTATGCTTGCGTTCACAACTGTTGTTTACTTTTTTGAGTGCGTTCAGAAGTATTTTGTGGAAAGCATTGAAACTTTCTGCCGAAAAAAATAAATTCACAAATATGAACAACATTTGTAACTTTTTAAAGATTAAAACTCCTTTCAATACCTTGTGTCGATCATTCTACTATAAAAATAAAATTAATAAAAAGTATTTGTATAAAGATGGAAAAAATATCACTGGAACTATAAATTATTATCCAAAGTGAGGCTTGTGACTAAAAAACTTCATTGTTACGTTTGTTATCTATATTAAATGATTTTAGGAATGATAATGATCCTATCTTGCAATCATTAGAAGAATCTGGACCTGAAGAACCACCACCAAAGATGTTTCGCGTAACCAGAATCAAAAGAATTCAAGGAAATCCTTTTTGGGAGCGTCGAATTCTTCGTGAGCTGGGATTATTTGAAGTAAGTTATCAACGTCTTTCATAAAAATTTATATTAATTCTTAAAACTTTTGAAGAGACCTAACGTTGCTGTTATTAAAAATATCCCTGAGAATAACGCTCGTATGTGGAAGGTTAAACATCTGATTAAGATCACTCCAATCAGATTCCCTTACGGCGAACCAACAGAAGAAGACCTCAAATACACTCAGATCAAAGAGAATGGTGATTGCATTGTCATCAAAAACATTGATACACTCAATAAAAGAGTAGAAGCAACTGAGAAATTTAAGAAAGACGTGAAACGACTAGATGATACAACTTTGAAAAAGGATAGCAGAATGAAATGGTTGAATCCTTGGTAGAAACTATCACTTGTATCAGTTATCTAACGTTTAATAAAAACTTATTGTTTAGATAGTAAAAGTTATTTCATTGAAATGTGGATAAAATTTGGAAAAATTAGACTTTCAGTGTTCTTATCACAGATTCACAGTTTTGTCTGTGAATGTTGACAACAACGATGCATTATTAATGTCTTAAATTTTATCAGTATGTGCAATGTAAGTATTTGCGATAAAATATAACATTGACTCTTAAAAAAAGTGTTCGCGTTAAAAAAAAACATACCCAAAATAATCAGTATTTGAAATTTGGTTAGTTGATTTCAGAAGAAAAAAATATTTAAAACTTAAAATGAAGTTTAAGAAAAAGAAATTTTCATTCGAATATTCATCTTATGACATTTACAAAATTTAATAAGATATTTTACTTTATATGATACAATCAAATCAATCAAAATATCTAATATCAGAATTAATTTTTTTCTATAATATAATTGAACTTGTTAGTATTTCAATGTGGTCACTCAACATTTGCATAATGTTGTAACATCAAAACTTGTTTAAAGACTCCTTCTTGACCTAATGATGATGATTAAAAAGAAACTAAATTCGTCTTTCATCTCAAAATCTCTCTCAACATTGTCCCTGAAAAACATGAATATAAATTTGACAGATTTTAACTTCACTAACGAATGAATTTTACACTCATACAAAGGCTTAATTTCAAATCAACTGAGAAACATTCAAGAGACATTACACATGTTATTAATGTGTTCTCATAATTAATCTTTACAAACAAGAGCTGATCATTTCCTTGTTGGCTTGTTATCACCAACCGTGTTTAAGACACTTTTAATGACTTCAACATTTTATTGCACATAAAATCTTTCATGTCACATGCATTTCTTTCTTCTGTAATTCAATCTCGTTTGCACTCACATATGTTTTGGATTTAATATTCCGTCAGATTATTTTCACGCTGTGTCGTTAACGTTGGTCTCGAAAACATTACGAGACATTTCGATGATTTAAAGTCTCTAAAAGGCAAGGAAATGTAAGATGAATATCAAGAGAATGAAATTTAATTCCAGTATGGATCAATGAAGAATTATGAAAATTTTCCGGTCACAAAAATTCAAAAGAAATCTTCAAATGGGGGTAGAAAAATAAACATTGTCATTCATCTTAGTAATCAATCATCTTACAGCGTCCCCGTTGCGTTTCTTTTTAATATTCACATCAACACGAGATGCAGCTCAAAGCTGTGATAATTCCCACCACTGAATAAATGTCAAGCGAATTATCAGAGATAAAAAATTATGTGTAAATTGTTATTTCACACTTTGCTTGTTCATTTTTAGATAATTAAATCCTTGCGGTTGAGGTTCCCTTTCATCTTACATGGTGATTTCAAAGTGAATCTGTCAAATTGCCTTTTTGATGTGAAACAGAGAGAACGAAAACAAATTTTCGTTTTAAAGCAAAACAAGAAATCTCCGAAAACATGATCAAGATTTCGAATGACGAGAACACCCGTAAAAAGCAGTCATAAATAATGCACATCCGAAAGCCACTCCAAATTGTGTTTCTTGCGCGACGTTAATGAATAAGAGAAACAAAATAACATTGAAAGTGTTTATTTGAAATATCAGACGGATAAAATTTTCAATGTTGCTGTTTTAGTGTTAAATTTAATGTTAAATTCAACATTTGTATTGTAAAAAGATAAAATTTTAATTAACTTTAATTTTTATTTACTGATTGATGTTATTTGAAGTCAACAGACAGAAAAACCTTTCAATTCACATGCTTGAGAAATGAATCAAGTGTTGACATCTCGCGATTTACTTTAAATGCCACATTAAGCTCCAAACAATTCATGTTCTTCTTTATAAAGAAAAGTGCGACTTTCTGTATTCTTTTGTATAATTTTTCTCTCTTTAAAAACTTTGAAACATTAAAAAGGATCAAATTGGTGTTTCTGAATTTTAGTAATTGTTTCGCAAATTCCCCAATAATCCTCCCACAATCCAACCCTCGAAAGAACTTTTTGTTGGTAATAACCACGCATTGTTTGAACAATGGAATTCAAAGGAATGAAAAGAAGGATCGGGAAGAAATAACAACGGGAAGTTGAAACATGAGAAAATTGGGATTTGAAGATGCAAACAACAGCGAGTTTTATTTTTTCACGCGGCTTAAGAAACCAAATTTACGCTATGGCAAGAATATTCTTTGTCATTTTATTTATATAAGTGTCTTGCCTTTTTTGTAAATCGCGATGTTGTTAAGAATTCTTTCAACCAGTTGTGTCATTTTGCATTGTACATTATTCAACATATTCTTTCTCAATTGGGTCGAATTTATCGTCTCTTTATGCGTCTTCCCTGACTTTGCTTACAATGAAACAAGGCATGAGCCAAAATATTCTGCATTTCTACTTATTTGGTGCAGCGAAGACAGAATCTTTATGATAATTTTCTTGTCGTTGTTAAACATGAAAAATATTATAAATTTAAAGAGGCATTATCGTGGAATTATCTCTGTCTCGTGTGAAAATGAAAGAGTAGTAAACGTAGAAGAACGGAGAACAGAAAATTTTATTTCTGCATACATAAAATATGTAATGAGAATTTACAACATTAAACAAAGGACCATTCGTAAATTTTTATGCTAATTCACCCCTCGCTGCTTAACACTTGAACAAATTTAAATAAATTTTAATTCACAATCTCCTTTGCTGTCTTAGTAAATATTGCAAAATTTAGAATTCCGAAACAGTAGAAGAATTTTTAATTTATTTTATTTTTGCTTTATTATAAAAGTTTATCATTTTATTTGAATAAATTTGGGTTAATATTTTTATGAATTTTATTGATGCTTCGAGCTGAATGTTGAGTGTAAAATGTGCTTGAGAAATGTTTCAATATTTTATATGATATTTTAAGAACATTGGCCGAGAGCAGCAATTTCTGTAATATTTTAGTCTTTAAATTTAACATTTAAATATGTTCTCAGCTTGAATAACCGAAGCTAAACCAAACTTTAGGGTGCTCAAACATTTTAAAAGAAAATATAAAAACATCTAAAAAATATCTATCAAAGTAAGTAAACAAACAAAATTAATGTTTCATGCCAAACTTTCAACACTTGCCTAAACTTTTATGAAATTTTTGCATCAAAATTTTAGAGAATATTTTTTCAACATGAATTTCATACCAAAGTTTTTAAAATTCTTCTTGCATGTTATCGAAAACTCCTACAATTTCATTCATGGCTTTAGTCCAAACTGCATGTATAATCAAGACATGAAGAGAGAACACAAGAAAATACTTTTCGCATGTTAGTTGAGTAGCGATAAATTACCTGTGCACTCTGAGACATGTTGAAAGCATAAGAATGAAAAATAATTAAAGTTTAAGAAAATATGAATAATTAATTAAGATGAAGAAGGCATAAGAGGGACGTAATGAAAGCATGTAAAAGAAAAAGAAAGAGCTAAGTCAAAGCATGAACATCAATTTATTGCTTAACATATTTAATAGAATTTATGTTGATGTTTGATAATGAAAAACATAAATCGACCATTTTAAAATTGTTATGAATTATGTGATGCAAAATATTAATAAACGTTGACGTTAACCATGGAGAGAAGTGAAGCTTGAAGGCTGAAAATATCAAATTAAGCTTCGAACAAAATACAAAACTTGTAATAAATTATTTTATGCAAATTGTAATCTTGAGGCATTAAACCACCTCCAAAATATATTTCAATTGTTCTTAGATAATTTATCGCGAATTCATTATTTTTAAAAGCATTTTTCTCATCACTGAGTCTTCAGAAAACGTAAACATTTCTATTTCCGATTCATTGGCAAGCTTCTCATTGCTCAATGGTTCACGACATAGACAACTCGACTGTTCGTAATGAAAAGGAAACGTCTTGAAGGAAATTAATTTAGCATTTCAAGGGGAAAAAGCCACAGATTCGTAAAGATTTGATGATATACCGCAACAGATTTTTCATCAGCCCCACGATGGTTGAAATAATTAAAGCAGAAATTTAATGACGTTATCAAAATTAATTGTTCACTCGCGAATGAGTTTTTTGTTACGTCACTTAATTGAAAATTTTGTCTTCGTGTTTCTTGAATCGAGTCGTATTATTGAACAGGAAATTGTTAGAAAACAAAAGAAAAAGAAACTTGTCGTCGTCATCTTACACAAATGCGGCTTTACAACTCAATTTACTTCTATTAGGCTTCTCATCTTGCGCGAAAGGCAAATAAACACGAGACGCGCTTTAATAATGAAACGTCTGAAAAAAGAGATTTCAATTAGAAGTAAATTAAACAATTTTTTTTATTCATCTCATCTTGTTCGTTATTTACATTGTCCATGTGCTTAGTAAAGGCGCTTGGCACGGACCATGAGTCGTCATGTTTCATTCAAATTGGACCCAAAGGCCCTGTCATTAAAGCCATTACTAAAATACACTCGAGACATATCAGCCTCGTTCGTCGCACCATGAACTCGCATGATCTCGACAAATTAAGTCATAATTTGGAACCTTTTTTGTTACCTTGTTGTTTTAACAATCATTGTGTACTCTCACTCAATTGCTTATGTTATATGGACTTCTTTGAGATGTTATGCAGTTCAAGCAAATGTACTATTATTGTTATGCCTTTCTCGTAAGTATTTTGTCTTCTTTTATTGGCAATCTTAAATTGCGTTTATATCCACAGTGCTAAAAAGAAAAATTTCCATTATAATCTTTAATTGAAAACTTTAAAGATTGAAATCTAACCAACAAGCAAATACACCCTAACATTATCGAACTTAAACTATAACTTCATTTATGATTCATGTTATTTTTTAGTTTTTGATTTCAATTGAAACCATTGGGGGACCAAACTGCTTGTTTTACGATTCAAAATCTTATTATTCAATGGATTATGTGGAAGCATAATAAAAGCCATGTTATATTTGAGTTTCTGTTTCTTTTTTAATGTTTGCCACTCCTAAGAAAAAGAAAAAGACGTTTTTTTGATTTACACCAAACGGCAAAAGCAGAAACGAGAGACAATAATTTTACGATCATAAACGAAATTTTGACTCCTATTTGCTTGACTGTTTTTGGAATATTTTAACAGCACCGCGACCCAGCATGTTGCACGTTGATTTTCATTAATTTTTCAACCACCACGACTTCTCGCTCTAACACAGAAAATTTCTTGCCGTCGTCTGTCGCAAGGTCGATCACATTGAGTCTAAATATTTAACTACTTCAAAAATTTCAGCTTCCCTTTGAATATTTATTCCAAACACCACAGGCAATCGAATAAATATGCAAAAATAAAAACTACAAATTGCAACCTCATCCTATGTATGATTTCACAACATTTATTTTACTTTTTAAACATTCCCAACAAACGAGATAAATTGCTCTAAATTTAAATATTTTTTTTATCTTTCCTTCTCTCTCTGGTCGTTCTGAGTGCTTTTGACTTATGTGCTGAGTCCATTGCGCCCAACTTTTCCATCTCTCTTCTACCAGCGCCAAGCGATAGCCATAACCATAAAAGCATTCGCCAACCAGTCAGTGAATACGAAATTAGCTCATTTGGCTGATATTTTGGAGCTTCGCAAAAACATCAGCCGATAAATTAGAGAAGAAATACGCAAAGTTGCATAAATTTTTCATAAATAACTCTCATTCGAAGCCATTACGAACCAAATTCTACATATGATTGTAAATCTCTTTGATAAGAGGTTTATTCTTAAATTAACTTGATACAGTATTCAATCTTCATAATGTCAAATTCTGACAGCCCTAAGACAGATTATCGCAAAATGTCTGGGAACGCATTCAAATGTAAATGAGAATCTCTTATGTAATCGAATCTTGTAGATCACAAACTTCGTCCGGTGCTCTCATTCAAGTCTCTCTTGTCATTCATGGAATGACTTGTAAACGTTAAATAAAATTTCAATCAAGTCACTTAATTCATCTCATTCATTTGGTTCCCATAAGCGCACCGACAATCGACAAACAAACTAAATTAAATATGCTAAACATATAACAATGTTTTGAAAGAGAGAAAATACCTATTTATGTGTATAAAAAAGAATGTAAGCGAAAGATGAAAAACAGGAAAGAAAACCTACACGATTAATGTTAAAATTACCATTTAAATTTGATTTTTTTCTTCCTTCTCTCTCACTTCTTCTTATTTTACTATTGTATAGATCCCCCGGTATTTTAACTCCAAAAAAGTATCTAAATGTACCTCGAAACATGAAATTTATATATTTTTGATTTTAAATTTATGATAGCGTTTCGTTGTCGCTTTCTTTCTTATTCCGGAATGTTTGGGAAAGAGATTGAAATATAATGTTTAGCAGTATAAATATCGATACACAATCGTCATAAAACACTTGCGGCTCTGATTTATGCAGATTGTTGGTATGTATGAGATTCATGTTGAAGATTACTTTGGATTAGATATTTGAATAAATGTTTTTTCATAAATTGACTGCCTTGCTACTGTTACAGAAAACTCATTGAATCGACTTTTGGAGTTTTCATTGCTTATCAGCCATTAAATTATTTTGATATTTTCTTAAAATAACTTTGAAAATTTATTATCTTTGAGTCTATTTAAGCCATCGTTCACCTTACGATAATTTATCAATTTCAAATCACAAATCTCTTTTAAAAATAAACAATGTTTCACAAAACAGAATTTTAAAGTATAAGCAGACCTTTCTGCTGTTCATTCGAAATGCATTAAGAACATAATGGAATTTCAATTTGCTACTCAAGTGCACCCTTGGATATTAAAGACATTACAATTGCTTTTTTTCTTCCTTTTCTCTGCTTCGGTTTTGCTTTCAAACTGTGAGTGCAACTCACAAATTTGTGGGTTTTCTATCCATATCCACCTTCAACAATTCTTAAATTCCTATTTAAATTCAAATTTTATTCTCTTGTTGTTGTTGTTGTTGATGCGGTGAAGTCAGTCCCTTCTTTTTGTATCAGTAAAGAGGTTTTTGAGGGCAGAATGTAATTCAGAGATGGAGATAAAGGTCTCGCCATACCCTCATCATCAAAGGATTCTCATCTTTACAAGCTTTCCATTTCACCTCAAATTTTCGCATATTATCCCCAAACTTGATAACCGCAATGGTTTTCTGCTGACCATTCTTTTCAAATCGCACGAGAACGAATAAATAAAAAGTGTTGGTTATCAAAACTTTCTTCTTTTTTTCACTTCCATCAACATTTTATGTTGATGTTGTATGTTTGATGGAAGAATGAACGATGAACCTTCTGTGGCCGTATTGAAGTGTTGTTGAGTAGTTTAAAGTTGCAAACTTTTTCTTAAATGCTAATTTCGTTGATACTACAGTTGGGACAATCTCATGAATCAAACGTTACCCTTGACGCAGATAAAACTTCTGCTTAGCACAAGATTTCCATTCGGAGACATAAATTATGATTCAATTATAATGAGTATCTGAAAATCCTTTTAATGCTTCATAAGGGTGTCGTATTCACAACATTTATAAATTTCGAATGAGAAAGTTTTCTTCAGTATCTACGCACCTTATGTGTCCATAAATCAACGTCTAAGGTAGAAAAAGGAAGCATCGTTGATGTGGATCTGCAGCAAAGAAAAAAGAAACTTTTTAGCAACGCGGTTATTTATTTATATTTATTGGATCCAGAAGAAGATCTGTCGGAGTTATCATGATAGTATGCGCAACTGAGTGGGAAGTTTTTCTAGCTAACATTATTTACATGATGGGGTGGAATAATTGACGTAAAATTATTTAAGAAGCTAAACAATGAAGGAAAGCATTTTTAACTAAGACTTTGATAAGGGTGTGAAAAGTGATAATTTACTGGTTTCATTCTTTGTCGCATTCCAACGATGAATAATTCTATAAATTAATCAGAAAAATGAAAAACGTAAAAAGTTCTCTTAAAGCACCTTTGAAATACTGATGAGTTCTTTTAATTAAATTTATGAATTAGAATTCCATTTCATTATCTAAATAATGCGATTGAACTTCTTCTTAAATTGTTGAGAACATAATGAAGTTCTTCTAGTGAAACCTCGCAAATTTATAATCGCTTATTTTGTGAATAAACTTGCTTTGTGTGTAATTCAACACCGACTTTACTTCGCTTTCAATTTAATATTTTCCCACACAAACGAGACTTGGCATTAAAACATTCTGACACTTGATATCTTTATTCTTCACACCGATCTTATCGTTTAATATTTTGTTAAATATTCTTAGGACACATTAAACGATAAAAAAAGCATTTTTGTTCACCGGAAATTTGCATAATCAAATTTAGTTGTCATCCTTTATTTATGAAGCTAAATTATGCGTCTTTGTGATGTTGTGAGACATTTTACTCCAGCGAATAAACAAAGTTGGCCTGATAAGGAAGATGAAGAATTAAAGAATTTCTTCTAAAGCAAAATATTTAATTTGGAACTTTAACTTTCTTAGAAAATAATTAAGAATTAGTCAACCTTTCATTGTTATAAATAAAAATAAATTTCAAGCTTCAACTTAAAATATTTTTAAACTTTTATTCTATTTCTAAATCATGAACAATAATAATAACAATCAGTTCCCAGCTCTTCTCTTACGAATGAAAACTTAAATAATTGAATAGTTGTACAAAAGTGGTTTTTATGGCTTCCGAAATTCAGGTGAGAATTTCCAAAATATTCTTGAATTTATTTCAGTGTTCATTTATAATAATTTTCTTTAAAGCGCATTGAAAAGTTTCACTTTAATTGAATCTACTTTTTAGTGCACTTTTGGAGAATTCTATAAAAAACGATTGAAAAACTAAATGTGAATGTTCTTAACAGTTTAGTTTTTTAATAAGCTTGCATCTCCATAAAAAAATTTCTTTTCAATGAAACTTTATTAAAGCCATAAATAAAACGACAGATTTATTGGCGTAATTTTTAAAAAGCTTTTTCATTTGCTCCCTAATTTCGCTGAGAACATTTAAATACTCACAACAACTCGACATCCAACCGTGCAGCCACAGTAGGCAGATTCGTTAAATAAACTCTCTACACAATTCAACAATGACTCAATAAATTTATTTTCTTGATATCAAAAGTGAAAGAAATTATTTCTTACCCACATAAAGTTTCATACTTTACCTCTTGTTTTTTTCTCAATGATATTTTAGGAAAAGAAGCAGTCAACGAGTCTTAAATCAAGAGCCTTGAGGAGTGCGGGAAGGCAGTTGGAGGCAGGCAGCCAGCATTGTTACACGCATCTTGAACGATTTAATATTGCGTGTATGGAAGAAAAATTATGTCTTTTATATTATTTTACAGCCCGCGTATCAAAAAACAAAAAAGAACGAGCACAAGGTAGAGAAGTTTGTGATAATTACAAATTAAAATAATAAATAATTTTTCTCTCTACGCCTGTTATTGTGGGCTCCATAAATTTCCCGTCATGAAAGAAATTGTTCAGGGAACGGTGAAATATTTAATTTGAATAATTTTTGTTTTTTTTACTGGCATCGAGCAATTTTTTATGGTTTCGAAGAAAAAAATTAAATTTTGCTTCTGTGGGCTTCATTCCACTTTTTTTTTTAATAAACTTTCGGGGAGTTTTTGTTGATTTTGTTTTTAATAAATGCACGATAAAGAGATTGAAAGAGTTTTGAGTCAAAATAAAACATTTATTACTGCAATTAAGTTGTCGCTTTCATAATATCTTCTTTATCTTTGAAATGAAAGATGAAGTTGTTTCAATGCGAAATTCCAGTGTTGGCAGTGATCCAAGTCGTAAAGTCACTGACTTTTGTGTAGATTCCAGTTGGAGCTCCACGAATTCCGCAGGGTGTGATACCTAAAAGTTTCAGTTCTCTCAACATTCAAAATGTTTTTAAGTCAACAATTCTTACCCCATGAAGCAATGCCAACAATTATTTCATTCCCTGGAGAGCCTTGAAAGGCTGGTCCACCGAAATCGCCTTCGCATGTTGAAAACCCTCCAGTTAACGGTCCGGTACAGAATTTTGTGCTATCCAAAATGTCTCCAGGTCCATTCATGTCGTTAATTGCATCACGACACACTTCGTTAGTGATTGTTGAGAACATAACTTTTTGAAGAATGTTGACTGGTCCACTTCCAATTCCATTTGAGTCAGCACCCCAACCTGCAAAAGTTATCGGACCAAATGCAGCTGATCCTGGTGCTGGAAGCCGAATAGGTCGGATTCTAGCTGTAAATGTTAAAGGTGATGCTAAACGACCCTGAAAAATCAACCTTGAAAAGAGTTTTACAAGCGACATAAAAGAATTCACCAATGCAATGTCAAACGGTCCATATTCTCTTCCTGCCTGCCAACCCGGATGAACTAACCACCGATTACGTTCAATTTCAATTCGCTGTTGACCTTCTTCGTCCAAATTGAGATTGTGCTTTCCTGCAAGAATGTCAATTGAACCTCGAGTTGAAGTTTCTGTCAAACAATGCGCAGCTGTGAGAACCCAAATTTGGCTTAAAATCGCTCCACCACAGATATGTGAACCTGACATTTACGCAGTGAAATAATTTCTTATCAGCTGTCTTAAGACCCAAAGTTATTTCTAGATGCTTTACCTCCCAGAAAGAAATGTTGAATACTGACCATGAAAGGAAATTCACCAGGGAATGCATTAACTCCACCCATGATAAAAGAAGAAATATTTTCAGCTGGCGCTCCCAGCGCAGCACCAATAAAAAGAACCGCCAAGATTATAAAACTTTTCATTCTTTGTTCGTTACAAGAGCTTGACTGCTTTGCAAATATTCAAGTTCTTTGATTAAGTATTTTTATTCAATGTTATCTTATCGAGTTTCTGATAACGAAAAGTGAAAAGTTTTGATTTTATTTCAAATGCATTGATTAAATTATATCAGGAATTCTAGACTTGGAATTGGAGATAAATAAAAATGATGAATAAATTTCTTTTGTCTTGCGCAATCAAACTCTTTGATAATTAACATTTTTTATTTATCTTCAAGTTCCAAAACATTTTTTTTTGCTATTTTTTTCGCTTCACGTTCAAATTAATTCTAAAATAAGTTCCAAAGTTACCTCGTCGTTCAAGCGCTTGATGGAATTCAAATTCAATGAAAATTTAAACAATTCGCCTTTAGGCACCCGGCTCACAATGCGTCAATTGAAATTCTTTTACATTTTTTATAAATTCTTGTTACGCTTTGTGATGCTATGAAACAACAATAAATATTAATTACAGCGATAAATAATCAGGAAGGAAGAATACGAACGAGAAGTGTTCGTGGAATCATTTGAAATGTTAATTTTTTATCCGCTGGCATTCACTCAATGTTAATAACTTAATTAGTGTAAGTTTTTTATTTAATTAAATTCCATATGATTCGTTAGACTAATCAATTGAACAAACATTTTATAAACTCAACATTATATCTTTAGATTTTTATTTTTTTTTGCTGAAAGAAAGAAACAAAGTCAATTTAACAAATTGAATATTTTCCTTCATTTAATTCACCCAACCGCAATAAAGATTCATTAATGTTCTTTCATTTTCATTTGGCTTCTGCGTTTATAGGGCGGATTATCATGAAAAACATTTCTCATTTAAATATCATCCGAACAAGAGATTTGCGGAGAATATCAAACAGGACGAAATATAAAATAAAAATGAGAAAAACAAGAAAAACGAGGAAAAATTACAAATCATTTCTCCAATTACTTAATTTATGTTCCATGAGATTCTGCAAATATTTTTTCTTCTCTTTCTTTTATTACTTACGTTATAAATATTTTACATTAATACTGCGGTCGTAATGATCTTGCTTCCGACTTCATCATATTTTTTGTCGAGTTTGTTTTTAATGCAGTCGCAAAATTCCAAGGAAATTAAACTCGCTAGACTTGCACATCTAACGAAAATTTTCTTTAATGTGCTTAAAAGCGTCAGAAGGCGAATAACTGAACGAGAGTGAAGAAAAATCAAATTAAATTTCAAAATAAATTCAATCTCGTTATCTATCTCATTAGCTTCAAATCTCCTTCGACTTAAGGTCTTGCCAACCGTGAATGGATGCATAAATGGCAGACTAAAGAAATTCAATTACAATTTCTGATCCACTTTTCCCTCTACGATTGCGCATTTATGCAAATAAGCGCAAATAAAATTATTTTCTTAGCCAAAAATCCTCGCTTATTGCACTGAATTTGCATTTCATTAAACTTCATGCAGACTCACTTAATTTTCAACTTGAATGTCGATGTCGATGAAATGATTTGTTGAGGGCAGATAATAATTATTTAATGGTCGAAAGATTCTTCGAAATTGCAGCGGAATGAAAGAAGAACTCTAATCAAATGATTTAAGGCACACAGCATGGAACTGCCCTTGGATTGTAGCGAGGAAAACTATTAACTTTTATTGATCTCCAACATGCAACAGTCTCTCGTTTATTTCCCGCGGGATCTTTCGCATTTGTGTGTTTTTTATTTATTTTTATTTTCTTTATTTGCTGCTTTTATGCGTTTTGCATTCCACAGCTCGCCCATTGTTTCACGTTCAATCTAAGCACAACTTACAAGGCGATAAGCAAACTCGCAGTTTAACACTTCCGCTGATTAATAAGAAAAACAATTCAGGTTCATGAGATGGTAAATCTGAATAGAAAACTTTAACTTTACGACTTAGATTCTTCCAACAAATGTTTACTTTTATTTCTTCAACATTTTATCTAATCCAAGTCAAAGAAGTTTGTGCAAACAGAGAAAAAATGTGAATTTCTTTTTAATTAATTGAACGAACATTCAACGTTTGGCTGAGAAATTAAAATTTAAATTTATTCTCGACGCTGTAAATTTATTGCTTTCGAGTTTTTATCTTAATACTTTTGTTCTCTCCCTTTTACTTTATGTTCAGCTATTGCGTTTCTTATTCATCGTCTCTCTTATCAAGAAGAAGTTCCAATGAACAAATAATGTAAGAAAAACATTAAAATTCTTTTTTTGTAACCTCTTGAGGATAATCAAAGCTTTTAATTATATTTCAACATTATTTTCTCTTCATTACTCATTAGGTTCAGCAACGGAACTAGTAAAATCACCCCACAGACATTGTAAGTTTCATTCAATTGAAGAATTGCCATTTGACCATAACAAGCAAGAAACAAAATGTTAAGAAGTGTAAAATAAAAAAGTAGATAATAAATTGAAAATCATTGCATTGCTTCGGGAACGAGAGAAGAAAGTAATGTCGACTGCAAGTGATTAGCTTCATTGCTCGTTGTTGCATTACAGCAAAAAAGAAAAAAATGGAAAAAGAGCAAGAAAAGATTCTCAACTTAAATTCCCACCAGTGAGAAAACTTTCATCTTGTTGCTCGTTGATCTATTGCTTTTTCTCAATTCATCGACTCGAAAGGAAAACTTTTACTTATAACGTCGAACAATCTTGGCAGGAGAATGAATATTTATCTATTTATTTGGGAACGAGAAATCTATTCCGCCTTCAATGATCAAAAGTGTGGTGAGAACACTTTAATAATTCATTTAATTAAAAATTTGTTGCTTGGTTGAGAAGAAAAAAAATTAATTAAAAAACTTTGTCTTCGTCTCGAATCTTTTTATTGACAAAAGTTCGAATTTCATCACAACGCTGCTGTTGGAAATTGAGCTGATTTGAATATTTCATGAACCGCAGCTACAAAAAAACCATTTCCACTGATTGCTGAATATTTTAAATCGAACAATCGAGCACCACATGTCTGATTGAGATCTTTATGGGATGTTATGTGAAGAGTCGGTCAATGGGCTATAATTCCATTACGTGAATTATTCCACTTTGTTTTATTTGAGTGATGAAGTTGTTGATAACATGATGGAGAAAAATCGCTCGTTGTTCCATAAATGTTTCATCGCTTGCATAAAATTTGTTGTGATTGTTACAATAATGCTCAGTGTTGTTGTTGCTTTCCACTTCATCAATGATTCCTTCCATTTAAGAATTCTTTTTGTTTTGACGTATTTTCTTATCATTAAATCAACAGCTCTGAACTGAAACATTTTGTTACATCTGACTTGCAATTGAATGTGAATTTTATTTCACGTTTTTTCATCTCAAAGTGTTTATTCTCCCTCAAAAAGAATTTTCAACGAAAGAAAAACATGAACATAAAAAACAAATATTTCGTAAGCGGAGTTTGTCACGGCTTCGGGTGGACTTTTGAGTGAGTTCTCTCTGCGAACACTGTAATCACATTCTCCTTTCATCCAAAAAAGTCCTCCAAGGCAAAATCTTGATATCAGAGAAATGAAAATATTTTTTTCCTCTCCGGAATTCTCGTTAAAAATGGAAGAAACAAAAATAAATCCATTCTTGCATCAGTGAACTTCTTTTCCAACTCGTTACAAAGCAGCAAAATATTCAGAGTGTGCTTTGTCTAGAATTTATGATGTTTTCAGATATTCTTAAAATATCTAAACTTCCTTTACGAAAGTCCCCAAGCAAAACTGAAATTTCTTCACAAATTTATATTTCATTCCCAACAACCGAAAACCGAGAAAACTTTATAATGAAAATTATTATTCATAAATATTAATGAAAAATTATTAAAAGTGCAAATGATATATTTCGACTTTCTGCAAGCTTTTCCCTAGCCTCAAGTTTTTTTTATATAAATTTGTTAAAACTTCGGAGCTTATCTTTAGATTATATGAAATGAGAAATTTTTTTTTTGTTATGATGGAAGAAAATGCCACAAAGATGAAGTTTTTAAGAATCAAAGTTTCATCTTTTCTTGTTTAGTTCAATTTAAAATTT
>CVRI01000020.1:3224130-3255042 GCA_900005825.1 Clunio marinus | reverse complement strand
CACGAGTGCCGCCAGTTTTTGGATCAGTATAGCTGTTAAGGTTGTTAAACATTTCCAAACTTGAAACTTTTAAAAGCAAACTTCAAATTAAAGTTTCTACTTAATTCTTTCTAGCTCGATGATAGAAACGTAGAGCCGTCAGATTTCATCATAAAAGAAGATCTTGGATTGATAATTCAGCCACACTTAAATGAATACATCAGAATTCAAAATAGCTTCAGTTTGAAGGATCTTATCAAAGAACTTCAAAAGACTTGCTGCATTGACATTCTTTGATGATTTGATTTTGAGATTTCCCAATGATCTGTCTCGACTTGAGATTAATCCAAATATTAAAACACTCAATATTCCTCGCCTTAAACTTAAATTAATAACTTGCTGGCAAATTGGCCTCAAATAAATCTAATTTGCAACGATGCACTACAGAGTCCAATTGACCTGACAACAAAAGCTGCAGATTGTTAAAATGCCACTACGCGAGACTAATTTATAATTATGAAAAAACTACATAAAATGAAATCAAATTCATCGATAACTTTAATGAAAGATTTCATTTTTCTTGAGAGTCCTTACCTGATAAAGCTTGAATGAATTTTGATGTAGATAATCCAAACAGTTTGCGATTCGTTGATGTGCTTTCATGAAGACATTCAAAACCTTTCTAGCCAACATCAGAATTGTTTTGGAGCATCACCTAAGGACAACAAGAAAAATTATTAAAATTCGAAATCTTTACAAAAAGGGTATCGATGAATTTAGAAATCATTTCTGTAATTTTAATAAGTCGGGTCTGAGGTATCAATGTATAAACATACATTTTTCTAATTAATAGTGGGAAATTAAATTAAATTTGGTTTTATTTTAAAAATTCTTAAAAGTTTCAAGGGTGGAAATGTTAAACATTTCCAAACTTGAAACTTTTAAAAGCAAACTTCAAATTAAAGTTTCTACTTAATTCTTTCTAGCTCGATAATAGAAACGAAGAGCGCTCAGATTTCATTATCAAAAAAGATCTTGGATTAATAGTTAAGTCAAATACAAATGACTACATCAGAATCCAAAATAGCTTCAGTCTGAAAGATCTAATCAAATATCAGAGATTTCATTATTTCAGCTATCAAGGTTCTTTGACTACACCGCCATGTTATGAATCAGTAACATGGATTGTAGCAAATACACCTTTAAAGATAAAGACTGAAGATTTGGATGAATTAAGGAATTTAAAGGATAATGAAGGACGTTGCATCCTGAAGAATTGCCGACCAATCCAACATAGTCATCAATCACGGCAAATAACAGATTATCGTCAATATTAAATTAATATATTCATTATATTCATTATTATTATTCAACCAGAATTGATAATGAATTATCTGACAAATGAGGAACGCCACTTTACGTGATTGATTCATTGCGAGATTCGAAGATTGTAAATTCAAAGAAGTTTTGCTGATTTTTTTTAAGGGGAAGATGTTTCATAAGAGATAAAACATATGCATACACTTGTGCATAAATGTGGCCAAGTTGCGCCGCTCAGGTTATTACCATCATTTTACTTTCAATGTAACAGGAAAAAATTAATATTAAGTCCAATTAAGTCCACCACTTCATATTATTACTTTAATTACTGCTTCTGAATCTTAATGAATGGGACTTATGAAAAAACTACATAAAATGAAATCAAATTCATCGATAACTTTGATGAAAGATTTCATTTTTCTTGAGAGTCCTTACCTGTTGAAAATTGAATTAATTCAGCCTCATTAAACAGCTTCAAACTCTTATTGAACAATCGCAGAAGATGATGAGATGTCACACAAGCACATAATTTCTATTGTAGAAAAAAAGAATTTTTGCATTAAGTATCATCGCAATAACCTTAAATTCATAACCAAAAAAATTAAAATTCTTTCGGCAATCGACATTTTTTTAAATAAAACTTACCAATTTCCACTTGAAGCTTCTCAGCTTTGAAATAATCTAATGTGAAGGAATTAGTGCTTGAAATGGTTTAGTTAACCAAATTTTCTTCAAATCTCAGCAACCTATGATTTTTCACGTGTTTTTAATTTCCATTTTTAAAACTTTTCACTCAACACTTTCACTTTACACAAGAAGTTAATAAAAACTAAACACTTTAACTTTTACATCATCGTCAATATAAAATTGAATAACAACGTAATAAAAATGACCACAATTTTGCTAATTTGAATAAATTAATTTTCAGACGATGTTAATTGTTCAACTTCAAGATCTAAACTGAGAGAAATTTCTCTCCTACGTTACGGACGCACAAGACGTCTTGTACTAAATAAATGTCTCTTAATTTAGTACAGAACGTTAAGATTTAGCCGAAAAGCACTTTAAGCACAAGTTGCAATTAAAAATGAATAGCAGAGTTAAAAGTTTCAAATTAAAAAAGCGTTCTTTTTTAAGTTTTTTTACCTTATACCTAATTGTTTAAAAGATTGAAAATTACCTAATCTTGTAGTCACGACTTTTGTATAAACGTCAATATTTCAAAATGTCGCATGAAACAACACAATTCTGGCAATCCATATAAAGCATACCTATATGCTTTAAATTGAACGAGACAAAAGACTGATAGCAAAGAAAATTCATAGTTGGAAGTAGAAACCACCGCTGTCTAGAACTTTACAGACACAGATGCTTGAGGTAAGAAAATGAAAAATATAATTTTAGTATGCAGCTTTATTAAAATACATATAAAAATTTCAGGACATAAATCTTAATGATCACATTTCAAAGCTTTCAAAGGTGCCAAATAGGGTAAATGGTTAAGAGCGNAACGATGCACTACAGAGTCCAATTGACCTGACAACAAAAGCTGCAGATTGTTAAAATGCCACTACGCGAGACTAATTTATAATTATGAAAAAACTACATAAAATGAAATCAAATTCATCGATAACTTTAATGAAAGATTTCATTTTTCTTGAGAGTCCTTACCTGATAAAGCTTGAATGAATTTTGATGTAGATAATCCAAACAGTTTGCGATTCGTTGATGTGCTTTCATGAAGCCATTCAAAAAATTTGTAGCCAACATCAGAATTGATTTGGAACATCACCTAAGGACAACAAGAAAAATTATTAAAATTCGAAATCTTTACAAAAAGGGTATCGATGAATTTAGAAATCATTTCTGTAATTTTAATAAGTCGGGTCTGAGGTATCAATGTATAAACATACATTTTTCTAATTAATAGTGGGAAATTAAATTAAATTTGGTTTTATTTTAAAAATTCTTAAAAGTTTCAAGGGTGGAAATGTTAAACATTTCCAAACTTGAAACTTTTAAAAGCAAACTTCAAATTAAAGTTTCTACTTAATTCTTTCTAGCTCGATGATAGAAACGTAGAGCCGTCAGATTTCATCATAAAAGAAGATCTTGGATTGATAATTCAGCCACACTTAAATGAATACATCAGAATTCAAAATAGCTTCAGTTTGAAGGATCTTATTAAAGAACTTCAAAAGACTTGCTGCATTGACATTCTTTGATGATTTGATTTTGAGATTTCCCAATGATCTGTCTCGACTTGAGATTAATCCAAATATTAAAACACTCAATATTCCTCGCCTTAAACTTAAATTAATAACTTGCTGGCAAATTGGCCTCAAATAAATCTAATTTGCAACGATGCACTACAGAGTCCAATTGACCTGACAACAAAAGCTGCAGATTGTTAAAATGCCACTACGCGAGACTAATTTATAATTATGAAAAAACTACATAAAATGAAATCAAATTCATCGATAACTTTAATGAAAGATTTCATTTTTCTTGAGAGTCCTTACCTGATAAAGCTTGAATGAATTTTGATGTAGATAATCCAAACAGTTTGCGATTCGTTGATGTGCTTTCATGAAGACATTCAAAACCTTTCTAGCCAACATCAGAATTGTTTTGGAGCATCACCTAAGGACAACAAGAAAAATTATTAAAATTCGAAATCTTTACAAAAAGGGTATCGATGAATTTAGAAATCATTTCTGTAATTTTAATAAGTCGGGTCTGAGGTATCAATGTATAAACATACATTTTTCTAATTAATAGTGGGAAATTAAATTAAATTTGGTTTTATTTTAAAAATTCTTAAAAGTTTCAAGGGTGGAAATGTTAAACATTTCCAAACTTGAAACTTTTAAAAGCAAACTTCAAATTAAAGTTTCTACTTAATTCTTTCTAGCTCGATGATAGAAACGTAGAGCCGTCAGATTTCATCATAAAAGAAGATCTTGGATTGATAATTCAGCCACACTTAAATGAATACATCAGAATTCAAAATAGCTTCAGTTTGAAGGATCTTATTAAAGAACTTCAAAAGACTTGCTGCATTGACATTCTTTGATGATTTGATTTTGAGATTTCCCAATGATCTGTCTCGACTTGAGATTAATCCAAATATTAAAACACTCAATATTCCTCGCCTTAAACTTAAATTAATAACTTGCTGGCAAATTGGCCTCAAATAAATCTAATTTGCAACGATGCACTACAGAGTCCAATTGACCTGACAACAAAAGCTGCAGATTGTTAAAATGCCACTACGCGAGACTAATTTATAATTATGAAAAAACTACATAAAATGAAATCAAATTCATCGATAACTTTAATGAAAGATTTCATTTTTCTTGAGAGTCCTTACCTGATAAAGCTTGAATGAATTTTGATGTAGATAATCCAAGCAGTTTGCGATTCGTTGATGTGCTTTCATGAAGCCATTCAAAACCTTTGTAGCCAACATCAGAATTGATTTGGAACATCACCTAAGGACAACAAGAAAAATTATTAAAATTCGAAATCTTTAAAAAAAGGGTATCGATGAATTTAGAAATCATTTCTGTAATTTTAATAAGTCGGCTCTGAGGTATCAATGTATAAACATACATTTTTATAATTAATAATGGAAAATTTAATCTGCTAGATAAATCAAGATAAAAATGTATTAGATGGAATTAACCTTCACATCTGAAGAAATTGACAAGTGTCTAATTCTGAATAAATACAATGATCAAAAGGAATACAGCCAACAACAGTTCTTAAAGATGGTTCGCGATAAAATTCACAACCTTTGGAACTGTGTATTCAGAACTGATACAAAACCTGTAAAATCAGGTTCATCCATCTACTTCTATCGGAAATGTGAGTCGTCGAATCTCACGTCACATCAAAGTCATATCACTGTAAATGTAAATGAAAGTGAAGTGATAAATGAGAATTTGAAAATGACGGTCAGTAATTGTATACAGATAAAACATATGCATACACTTGTGCATAAATGTGGACAAGTTGCGCCGCTCGTGTTATTACCATCATTTTACTTTCAATGTAACAAGAAAAAATTAATATTAAGTCCAATTAAGTCCACCACTTCATATTATTACTTTAATTACTGCTTCTGAATCTTAATGAATGGGACTTATGAAAAATTACAAGAAATGAAATAAAATTCATCGATAACTTTGATGAAAGATTTCATTTTTCTTGAGAGTCCTTACCTGATAAAGCTTGAATGAATTTTGATGTAGATAATCCAAACAGTTTGCGATTCGTTGATGTGCTTTCATGAAGACATTCAAAACCTTTCTAGCCAACATCAAAATTGTTTTGGAGCATCACCTAAGGACAACAAGAAAAATTATTAAAATTCGAAATCTTTACAAAAAGGGTATCGATGAATTTAGAAATCATTTCTGTAATTTTAATAAGTCGGGTCTGAGGTATCAATGTATAAACATACATTTTTCTAATTAATAGTGGGAAATTAAATTAAATTTGGTTTTATTTTAAAAATTCTTAAAAGTTTCAAGGGTGGAAATGTTAAACATTTCCAAACTTGAAACTTTTAAAAGCAAACTTCAAATTAAAGTTTCTACTTAATTCTTTCTAGCTCGATGATAGAAACGTAGAGCCGTCAGATTTCATCATAAAAGAAGATCTTGGATTGATAATTCAGCCACACTTAAATGAATACATCAGAATTCAAAATAGCTTCAGTTTGAAGGATCTTATTAAAGAACTTCAAAAGACTTGCTGCATTGACATTCTTTGATGATTTGATTTTGAGATTTCCCAATGATCTGTCTCGACTTGAGATTAATCCAAATATTAAAACACTCAATATTCCTCGCCTTAAACTTAAATTAATAACTTGCTGGCAAATTGGCCTCAAATAAATCTAATTTGCAACGATGCACTACAGAGTCCAATTGACCTGACAACAAAAGCTGCAGATTGTTAAAATGCCACTACGCGAGACTAATTTATAATTATGAAAAAACTACATAAAATGAAATCAAATTCATCGATAACTTTAATGAAAGATTTCATTTTTCTTGAGAGTCCTTACCTGATAAAGCTTGAATGAATTTTGATGTAGATAATCCAAACAGTTTGCGATTCGTTGATGTGCTTTCATGAAGCCATTCAAAAAATTTGTAGCCAACATCAGAATTGATTTGGAACATCACCTAAGGACAACAAGAAAAATTATTAAAATTCGAAATCTTTACAAAAAGGGTATCGATGAATTTAGAAATCATTTCTGTAATTTTAATAAGTCGGGTCTGAGGTATCAATGTATAAACATACATTTTTCTAATTAATAGTGGGAAATTAAATTAAATTTGGTTTTATTTTAAAAATTCTTAAAAGTTTCAAGGGTGGAAATGTTAAACATTTCCAAACTTGAAACTTTTAAAAGCAAACTTCAAATTAAAGTTTCTACTTAATTCTTTCTAGCTCGATGATAGAAACGTAGAGCCGTCAGATTTCATCATAAAAGAAGATCTTGGATTGATAATTCAGCCACACTTAAATGAATACATCAGAATTCAAAATAGCTTCAGTTTGAAGGATCTTATCAAAGAACTTCAAAAGACTTGCTGCATTGACATTCTTTGATGATTTGATTTTGAGATTTCCCAATGATCTGTCTCGACTTGAGATTAATCCAAATATTAAAACACTCAATATTCCTCGCCTTAAACTTAAATTAATAACTTGCTGGCAAATTGGCCTCAAATAAATCTAATTTGCAACGATGCACTACAGAGTCCAATTGACCTGACAACAAAAGCTGCAGATTGTTAAAATGCCACTACGCGAGACTAATTTATAATTATGAAAAAACTACATAAAATGAAATCAAATTCATCGATAACTTTAATGAAAGATTTCATTTTTCTTGAGAGTCCTTACCTGATAAAGCTTGAATGAATTTTGATGTAGATAATCCAAACAGTTTGCGATTCGTTGATGTGCTTTCATGAAGACATTCAAAACCTTTCTAGCCAACATCAGAATTGTTTTGGAGCATCACCTAAGGACAACAAGAAAAATTATTAAAATTCGAAATCTTTACAAAAAGGGTATCGATGAATTTAGAAATCATTTCTGTAATTTTAATAAGTCGGGTCTGAGGTATCAATGTATAAACATACATTTTTCTAATTAATAGTGGGAAATTAAATTAAATTTGGTTTTATTTTAAAAATTCTTAAAAGTTTCAAGGGTGGAAATGTTAAACATTTCCAAACTTGAAACTTTTAAAAGCAAACTTCAAATTAAAGTTTCTACTTAATTCTTTCTAGCTCGATGATAGAAACGTAGAGCCGTCAGATTTCATCATAAAAGAAGATCTTGGATTGATAATTCAGCCACACTTAAATGAATACATCAGAATTCAAAATAGCTTCAGTTTGAAGGATCTTATTAAAGAACTTCAAAAGACTTGCTGCATTGACATTCTTTGATGATTTGATTTTGAGATTTCCCAATGATCTGTCTCGACTTGAGATTAATCCAAATATTAAAACACTCAATATTCCTCGCCTTAAACTTAAATTAATAACTTGCTGGCAAATTGGCCTCAAATAAATCTAATTTGCAACGATGCACTACAGAGTCCAATTGACCTGACAACAAAAGCTGCAGATTGTTAAAATGCCACTACGCGAGACTAATTTATAATTATGAAAAAACTACATAAAATGAAATCAAATTCATCGATAACTTTAATGAAAGATTTCATTTTTCTTGAGAGTCCTTACCTGATAAAGCTTGAATGAATTTTGATGTAGATAATCCAAACAGTTTGCGATTCGTTGATGTGCTTTCATGAAGACATTCAAAACCTTTCTAGCCAACATCAGAATTGTTTTGGAGCATCACCTAAGGACAACAAGAAAAATTATTAAAATTCGAAATCTTTACAAAAAGGGTATCGATGAATTTAGAAATCATTTCTGTAATTTTAATAAGTCGGGTCTGAGGTNCGATTTGTTTGCTGTTTATTTCGACACTCTTTTAATCGAAATGTGATGTAAAGAAAAGTATTTCGCAATTTCTCGAAAATTATCCTCGTCGCCAATGTTCCGGTCGTGAACCACACGACCGCACGCCTCGATGTCCCCGTCCAAACTGACCCGTCACTCGCACTAATACCAGCGAGTAACCGAGTGCCGCGCCCCTCTCAATCCTACCGGTACATTTATCACACTCGAGCGCTTCTTATTTGAATCAACAGGAGATAATAATAATAAAACTACCTACTAATAAAAATCTCACGATTGTCGACGTTGAAAAGGACGTTATATCTGATAACATGACACATCTTCAGCTAGCTTGTTGAACACTCGATGTCTTCTTTCTATGAAACAGCCGCAATGTAGGTATATGACATTTATGTTACTGTATCACATCACTTCAACATCCTCAATGTATTAAAGATGTGTAAACGTCAACCGATATAAGTAGGAGATAAAAATTGATAAATTAGAAGAAATCGTTCTATTTTAAAAGCGAACTTTAATTAAGGAATTTTAAAGGGAAATCAGTTGCAGCACTTGTATACCCTTTATCAAATTCCAAATTGGCAGCAAACATAGATTAATGTTATCAATAAAACATCAGATGTTCATTACACAGATGTCTCTTTGCTATTGGTCCAAATATTTGATAAGATTTTAAACCGGATAACATCAATTGAATAATTAAAGGCAATTGCAAAAGTTAGTGATAAAGTATTCGTCAAAGTGGCACTTAAAATTGAAACATGTCTCTTGATATTATTTCTCCAAACTTTACTGAAGCACATTTAAATGAAATAATTAAGAAAAAGGGAGGATTAAGGCATACATCATGGGCTTTTGAAGGTGCTGCCGGTAAGAAAGGTGATGGCTATCTGAGTGAAGTTTATAAACTCATTCTTAAGGGTGTAGACGAAAAAGAGTAAATCAAATGAAAGTTTACTTTGATATTGTTTAAAATAATAAATCTTTTTTAATTGAAGCGAGGAGTTTGATGTTCATTTGGTAATAAAAACTACACCAAAATCTAAAGGAAGGAGAAAGACTTTCAGATCGTCTGATTTTTTCCGCAATGAAATTAATTTCTACAACATCATACTGAAGGAATTTGATGAGTTTCAAGAAAAAAAGACACAAGCAAAAAATCCTTTTAAAGAGATTGCAACATGTCTTGCTTTTCATCTTGATGGAGAAAACGATTTATTGGTATTAGAAAACCTTAATAATTATGGATATCATACGAGATCCAGACAAGAATCTATGAACATCAATTTGTGTCGTTTAATTATGCGAACTCTTGGTCGTTTCCATGGACTTTCTTTTGTCATCAGAGATCAAAATCCTAAACTATTTGAAACAATTTCTGAAGTTTTGGAAGAAACTTATTATGCTTATCGTTTGAAACCTTGGTATAATGATTTTATCAACATGCAAATTGAAGTAGCTCTTGATGCCGTGAAGAAAATTTACGGTGGGACAATAATTGAAAAGCGTGCGAAAAAATTTCTCAATGATGGTTCACTTTACGATAAAATGGTGGAATTAACCCATACAAGAAACTGTTATAGTGTGATTGGTCACGGTGACTGCTGGACTCCTAACTTTTTAATTCATTCTACAAAACATGAAGGTCAAGAAACTCCTGTCAAAGCTAAAATGATTGACTTTCAATTAGCCCGATTTGCATCGCCAGTTATCGACATTTCATTCTTCATCTATTCCTGTACAACTGAAGAATTGCGGGTTCAATATTACGACGATTTAATAAAAAAACTACCATTCAAGCTTGTGCGATTTAATAAGAGATTTTGGATCAAATCCTGACAAGCTTTTTCCATTTTCAGCTTTAGAAGTGAGTGAATATTAATTATCAGTATTATTAATTATTTCACTGAAATCTTTTCATAAACAGAATGAGCTGAAAACATTCTTTCGTTTTGGTGTTGGCATGGGAATTGAATCAATTCCTTTCTCTACAATGGAAGACAATGAAACAGCTGATATGGATCAGATTATAGGAGACGACGCAGTTCCAATAACAAATATTTGGATTTTAAAAGAGATGGAAAATATGCAAGATCAACATCGTTTGGCAGATATCTTCAAACATGCATCAGATTGTGGATATTTAGACTAAATCGTAAAAACGTGTTCCTTTGATTACCAAAACAGTTATAAGATACATAACTAAAATGAAAGATTGCAGTTTGTTATTCCTTTCGATTCTTTGCATTGGACAATTATCGAATTTCACTGATAAAACAAATTCAACTTTACATTTAATTTAATTTTATTAAATTTTCTATACTTGATATAGCATCAATTTGATAGTACTAATTTTCATTTAAATAAATAAAGAATTAACATATGTGATGAACACTTAAATTTCTATTTTTATTTATATTGATTTATGAAGGCATTGAGCCCGTAATTATCAACAGTCTTAAATTCTCTGATTAATTCATCGTCCCATGTTCGGCATTGATCGTGAAACAAAGCCAAGTCATCGGGAAAATTAAATTTAATTTCAATAGTAGTCGATGAAGATTTATAGTTAATAAAAAATGTCCAAGGATGTGTCCATTTAATTTTCCGAAACATTCTTGGAATCATTGGGGAGTTACAACCAATAGAAATTTGATGGAGTTTTGAAATGTTTGCTATCTTCAAGAATGTTGTTCCTCGAGAAAAGTCGTCATCATTGATGAAGCCGATGGAGATTTTTTTTCAGAGTATTTGAGTGAATTTCAATGAATCTATTGAACTCGAAATTAATTTTTTGAACATGAATTTCGGTCAAATTTGGAGGAAAATGTGAAGAACTAGGTAACAGTAAATAAATCGTCGATGTTTGTAGGTCGAGTTTCTTGAAAGCTTTCGTGACTGTGTAAGAAACAGCGACAACTTTTATCAATTTGTGTATCTTTAAAGCACACTTTTGTGACAGAAGGGAATAAAATTGTGAAAAGTTGTTGGGCTTGAGGTAATTTCAAATATCCTATCAATTTCAATCGCTTGAGTTTGCTTGAAAACTCGACTTTGCTTTCAGAAACACATTGAAAATTACATGAAATTGTTAATCTTTCCAATTGTGAAAAATTTTTAGCAAGTAATAATAAGTTTTGGGCTTTTAACTTGCAAATAAAACTCAAATTTATCAATTTTTCTTGATGAAGAAGAAGGAACGTCATTAAATTCGAATCTGATTCGATTTTCCCAATCTCAAATGTTTTCAACTTAAAAGGCAAATTCAAGAGAAAAAACAAATTCATTTTTCTTGAGAGTCCTTACCTGATAAAGCTTGAATGAATTTTGATGTAGATAATCCAAACAGTTTGCGATTCGTTGATGTGCTTTCATGAAGCCATTCAAAAAATTTGTAGCCAACATCAGAATTGATTTGGAACATCACCTAAGGACAACAAGAAAAATTATTAAAATTCGAAATCTTTACAAAAAGGGTATCGATGAATTTAGAAATCATTTCTGTAATTTTAATAAGTCGGGTCTGAGGTATCAATGTATAAACATACATTTTTCCAATTAATAGTGGGAAATTAAATTAAATTTGGTTTTATTTTAAAAATTCTTAAAAGTTTCAAGGGTGGAAATGTTAAACATTTCCAAACTTGAAACTTTTAAAAGCAAACTTCAAATTAAAGTTTCTACTTAATTCTTTCTAGCTCGATGATAGAAACGTAGAGCCGTCAGATTTCATCATAAAAGAAGATCTTGGATTGATAATTCAGCCACACTTAAATGAATACATCAGAATTCAAAATAGCTTCAGTTTGAAGGATCTTATCAAAGAACTTCAAAAGACTTGCTGCATTGACATTCTTTGATGATTTGATTTTGAGATTTCCCAATGATATGTCTCGACTTGAGATTAATCCAAATATTAAAACACTCAATATTCCTCGCCTTAAACTTAAATTAATAACTTGCTGGCAAATTGGCCTCAAATAAATCTAATTTGCAACGATGCACTACAGAGTCCAATTGACCTGACAACAAAAGCTGCAGATTGTTAAAATGCCACTACGCGAGACTAATTTATAATTATGAAAAAACTACATAAAATGAAATCAAATTCATCGATAACTTTAATGAAAGATTTCATTTTTCTTGAGAGTCCTTACCTGATAAAGCTTGAATGAATTTTGATGTAGATAATCCAAACAGTTTGCGATTCGTTGATGTGCTTTCATGAAGCCATTCAAAAAATTTGTAGCCAACATCAGAATTGATTTGGAACATCACCTAAGGACAACAAGAAAAATTATTAAAATTCGAAATCTTTAAAAAAAGGGTATCGATGAATTTAGAAATCATTTCTGTAATTTTAATAAGTCGGGTCTGAGGTATCAATGTATAAACATACATTTTTCTAATTAATAGTGGGAAATTAAATTAAATTTGGTTTTATTTTAAAAATTCTTAAAAGTTTCAAGGGTGGAAATGTTAAACATTTCCAAACTTGAAACTTTTAAAAGCAAACTTCAAATTAAAGTTTCTACTTAATTCTTTCTAGCTCGATGATAGAAACGTAGAGCCGTCAGATTTCATCATAAAAGAAGATCTTGGATTGATAATTCAGCCACACTTAAATGAATACATCAGAATTCAAAATAGCTTCAGTTTGAAGGATCTTATTAAAGAACTTCAAAAGACTTGCTGCATTGACATTCTTTGATGATTTGATTTTGAGATTTCCCAATGATCTGTCTCGACTTGAGATTAATCCAAATATTAAAACACTCAATATTCCTCGCCTTAAACTTAAATTAATAACTTGCTGGCAAATTGGCCTCAAATAAATCTAATTTGCAACGATGCACTACAGAGTCCAATTGACCTGACAACAAAAGCTGCAGATTGTTAAAATGCCACTACGCGAGACTAATTTATAATTATGAAAAAACTACATAAAATGAAATCAAATTCATCGATAACTTTAATGAAAGATTTCATTTTTCTTGAGAGTCCTTACCTGATAAAGCTTGAATGAATTTTGATGTAGATAATCCAAACAGTTTGCGATTCGTTGATGTGCTTTCATGAAGCCATTCAAAAAATTTGTAGCCAACATCAGAATTGATTTGGAACATCACCTAAGGACAACAAGAAAAATTATTAAAATTCGAAATCTTTACAAAAAGGGTATCGATGAATTTAGAAATCATTTCTGTAATTTTAATAAGTCGGGTCTGAGGTATCAATGTATAAACATACATTTTTCTAATTAATAGTGGGAAATTAAATTAAATTNTCAATGAATCTATTGAACTCGAAATTAATTTTTTGAACATGAATTTCGGTCAAATTTGGAGGAAAATGTGAAGAACTAGGTAACAGTAAATAAATCGTCGATGTTTGTAGGTCGAGTTTCTTGAAAGCTTTCGTGACTGTGTAAGAAACAGCAACAACTTTTATCAATTTTTGTATCATTAAAGCACACTTTTGTGACAGAAGGGAATAAAATTGTGAAAAGTTGTTGGGCTTGAGGTAATTTCAAATATCCTATCAATTTCAATCGCTTGAGTTTGCTTGAAAACTCGACTTTGCTTTCAGAAACACATTGAAAATTACATGAAATTGTTAATCTTTCCAATTGTGAAAAATTTTTAGCAAGTAATAATAAGTTTTGGGCTTTTAACTTGCAAATAAAACTCAAATTTATCAATTTTTCTTGATGAAGAAGAAGGAACGTCATTAAATTCGAATCTGATTCGATTTTCCCAATCTCAAATGTTTTCAACTTAAAAGGCAAATTCAAGAAAGCTTTATTTTGTATTAAATCGTCTGAATTGTTTTCCAAGATCTTCAAAGTTTCAAGAGATTGCTGATTTTTAATTAAGTTAACTAGATCCGTGAAATTTTCGTTTCCAATTCCATATCTGTAGATGAACACTTTCAGAGAATTTGTCGAAATTAAATTTATAATTTGTTTATCTGACTGATGAATGTCTAAGGACTCAAGACACTTTACTTAAGTAAACAATGCCAACAGAAGCATTCCTTGTTGATTCATTTAATTTAACTCCAAATAATTTCAAACTTTCTAGTTTAGTTAATGGTTTCAATGCTGCACTCAGCTCACATTTCTCAAGTTTACATTCAGTGAACATTAATGAACGAATATTATGAATAGTTAAAATGTCGAAAGTTTCCTTCTTCAAATTGTCGATATGGAAAGATTCAATCTTTCTTGTTAAGTTTGGAATTTTATTAAGATTTCCACGACTCGATGTGATGTTTAACAAATAATGCTTCATTAGTTTTGGAGAATTTGAAATTATCTGATTCCATCTAAAAACAATCAATAGAATTATAAATTCACTAACTGTAAGTGAGATTCTTACCGACGTGATACTAATGTTGTGATTTTCAGAAGTTTCGGACTGAGGAAACTAAATATTGTTATAAGAATTTCTTCCGGTAAGTTTTCCATTAAATTTCTGCTGTCAAGAAGTAATTCTGAAGTATTCGTCGTTATTATTTTGTAGTTATAAACTTCTAAGCTCATTCTCTCTATATACAGTTATATGTCAAGTTATTATTAGTTTTTTTAAATCTAACAAGTGTTTTCTTGAATTTTTCTGTTTACAAAATGTAATAAAAAGATGCCAAATTTGTTTTGAAGCAAAACCTTTGCATCATTTTAGCATAAGCGAAGCAAACGTAAGTTTACGTGTTTTTATAAGAATTTCATCAATAATATAATGTTAATTCGAAGTAAACTTCTGACGTTGTCATAAAAATATTCATACAATTAGTAAATTAGTTTGTTACTTAGCACAACATCTTGTGTATACCATCAGAAATTAAAATAAAGAAATTTTTCAAAAATGGCAATGCAAACATTAATTCAGGGATATTATGAAATCCCAATTGTCACAAGGATATATACAACAGCGTGTGTGTGGTGAGTTTCATTACCAATCTCATAAAATTTACCTGACTTAATGTTATTTTGACGACATTTCTTTTAGCACAACATTAGCCGTACATCTTGACTTAGTCTCGCCTTTTCAACTTTATTTCAATCCGACGCTAATAATGCAAGGACAGTTATGGCGCCTACTTACAACTTTCCTTTTCTTTGGCACTATTGGATTTAGTTTTCTTTTCAATATGATTTTCACATATCGATATTGTCGAATGTTAGAAGAAGGAAGTTTTCGTGGCAAGACAGCTGATTTCATTGTGATGTTTTTCTTCGGTGGTGTATTCATGATCATCTTTGCCTTCTTCATTAATCTCTTGTTTCTCGGACAAGCTTTCACTATAATGTTAGTCTATGTGTGGAGCAGAAGAAATCCATTTTTGCGTATGAACTTTTTTGGATTACTCAACTTTCAAGCTCCGTATCTTCCATGGGTTCTTCTTGCATTCTCTGTTATACTTGGCAATGCTATTTGGATAGATTTAGTAGGAATGGGAGCTGGTCATATTTATTGGTTCCTTGAAGATGTTTTTCCTAATCAACCTAATGGAAAGAAACTTTTAAAGACACCTCAATTCTTAAGAAATATTTTCGATGAGCCAGAAGATGCTGACTTTGAAGTATTACCAGAAGAACGCCCAGGAGGCGCAGGATTTCAATGGGGAAATGTAGGCAACAACAACCCTGCCAATAATCCTGAAAATGATCCACAATGATTCAGAAACATCTTGAATAAGTTTTCTTTTACCAAATTTTCTGAGTTTTTTTTCTTTTTTACTGAAAATAAATCTTTTTGATCCTGAAAACTAATTAAAATAAATATAAAAAATGAACTAAAACATTTTGTTTCAAATTGTAAGAAATCCAATTATTTTACTTTTTATTTTCAGAAAACATCAGTAGATGTAATCTTATCAACATCCACCCACGCTATGCATATTATTTTACTTATCATTTAATACAAAATGATTTTTATAAATAGATTCCAAGAAAGTAGAAAAAAGAGTAAAAAGTTTTCTTTCATTTCGAGGTCTCCAAAGTTATTTACGCAAAGATATAAAAAATAATTTGAGCCAAAAAGTTTTCAAATAGAATGACGAAAAGAGAAATCAAAAAAACTTAAATTTAGTAGTTAAATTCAATCATCACTAAATACTCCTAAAACTAATAAAACCTGAATTTTTTTTCATATAAATCTTCAATAATATTTTAGAAGAGTTTCTTAGTCTGTCAATTAGAAATACAAAAAAAAAGAAGAGTGTTGAATGTTTTTTTTTCCAACATATGTCAGTTGATTGATTGGCTTAGTTCTGATTCTGGCAGCTTCGCTAAGGCATCAGAAAGTTTTCGAGGGAAAAAAAGCTTCCGCATGACAATAATGAGTTGATGACCTCTGATAATTTATCACAAACTGCTCTCTTTTGTTGTGAAATGTTTTACGGCAACGTCATGACTGAGGAAGTGACTTATTTATATTCTCTTATGTTGGTTCCTTTATGATCTTCATTCTATGTACGTAACGATTATTATCTACTGATACGAGAACGTGCTTGCAAGTACTAAGTTTTTAAATATTCCTTTTCTTTCTGTTTTTTTTTTTGTTATAAAATTTTCTAAGACTAATTGCGGGTGAAGTAACAATAATATTTCTATCATGTTGGTGGAAGAACGAGATGCTTCTAATCTGCAATGAGCTTTCGTTGAAACAAAATCTAAAGCTTGTTCGTTCTTTCTTAGCATCTAAAAGTTTCAATAACACATTCAAGAATGAATCATCTCATATTTTGATTATTAATTTTCATTTAAATGCTTAGGGGTTTTTATCCAATTTTTCTTCTTTCCTTTCATGAGATTTTCCTTAAAATTTCTATGTAATTTAGATTATTATTTGAGAAATATCACAGATGTGAAAACTAAAAAGACTTTTGTGCTTGTTACAATTCCGAATTTGTATTCCATTCCCTCTTGACATAAATCTGCGATATTTCCCAACAAAATCCAATCAGCTTTTTTCTTCTTCTTCTTCTTCCCTTCATTAATTAACAATAACTCGACTAAATACAAATCTACTGTCTTAGTAATTTTTTTTTCTTTTCTGCTCATCCAACCAGCGCAAGTCTCTTTATCAATTTTTCCATACAAAAGATAACTAAATTAAGCTTATTTAATTTACACAACGGTGCCAAACTGTCAACGATTGTCATAAAACTTGATTAAATGGTTATTTATTTTTTATCAGAAGGCGACGATTTTAAAAACGATTTATGTTAGTGTCAGCCAATAAAAATTTCTACAACTAATCGACATGAATATTTGCAGCATCCGTTGAGGAAGAAACGAAACTAAATGTGTTTATTAAAGGAAGAATAGAATAGTTAAAAAAGAAAAGTAATGAGAAATATTTTTGTTTTCGTTATTAAACCAAAAATGTTTAAATTAAAAATAGTTTTTTGAGGAAATCGGCATCGTTTCTCACAGTGCTACTGTAGCCAGCACCACGGTGATGTCATCAGGTTTACCACCTTGAAAATCAAATGTTAACATGTAATTAAAAGTCGATTAGTTTGTATCAATGTTTACTTACCTATCGTATTAATGTTATTCTTTCTTGCGTTGATCGCAAACGGCGACATGAAGTCACTGTCGAATGATAATGAACGAGCCATCAGTGCTATAGAATTTGCAGTCATTTGAAGCTTCACCGCATCTTTTTCTCCTTCAACTTCTTTCAATGTTTCTAACAGCAATTTTTTTGGCACATTATCGAACACACCATCGGTAGCAACCAGAATCACATCACCATCTTCAACAGGGAAACTATTTCGATCAGCTGATTGAGGACTGTCACTTAGAACACGATTCTGATTGCCGGGTGGTGGAAGTGAAAGTTGGAACGGCGTGTTGAAGTAATGTTGCTGTTCGTCTGATTTATAAATAATTTCACCACCTCGTACAACTAAAAAGCCTGAGTCGCCAATATTTGCTGTGTATACTGTGCTTGTCTCTCGATTTAATATCAGAACGCAAGCTGTTGAGCTACCTGTTCATCATGAAAATAGAGTAAATATTTAAATAATTTTATCAGATCAAGATTTCTTTCATCTTTTGCCAGCAATCTGCAATGATTTGATTCCAACGGAAGCATTGACATAATTATTTCCATCGTTAATGATATGTTATTAAGTAATTTCCTTATTTTTTATTTAACTTAAATCATTTGAAAAATGAGAGAAATAAAACTTACAATTGTGCATTGAAATTCATTTATTTCTACTCGCAATCGTAACACGAGTCACAAAAATCATGTAAACATAAAATTGTTATTAATTTAAACAATTCGATGATAATTGTAGAGGTGGAAATACGACATTGAACAGATTTTTACTCCTACTTTACTTGTAGATTTTCATTTCTCTGATGGGAAATGAAAATTCTTTAATAAGTTTGTGTTGAATTTTGTAACATTTTGTGCGTCACATTTGATGATGAAATGAATTCATTCAATGAGTGAACAATAACAAAAACTACTTCATCATTATTTTTCGATCACCAAATGACGTAAGATTCAGACAGTTTTTGAATATAATCTTCTGGCATCAAAAACCAATTCTACTTGAAAATATCTCAAGAAATCATAGCTTACGAGGTTAATTGTTTCAAGAGGTGGAAAATTGTTGATATTTAGAAGAAAATTCCCACAAAAATATTCAAATCAAGCATACAATACCATATGAACAGAACAACAAAATATTTTTTCCAAAAATAAACCACGGAAAAGTAAAAAAATGCTTTTGCCGTGCTCGCTGGCAAGTCACATGATTTTTGCGTTCGTTCAATCGAAGACGACGGCGTAGTAATGTTAGTTAAGAAAAATTATATTTTGTCTGCCATTTCAATGCACAATTTTTATTATACCAAAATATTTTCTCAGGTTGTGTCAACAACGTATAAACTTTAAATAATTTCTTTAGTAAATGATGTTTAAAAGTTTCAATATTGAAACAAAAGTCGATCGATCATCTTTTTCGAATGCATTTGAGAAAGTTGTAGAAACAAAATGTACCAAATTGAATTCGTCAGTTATCTGACTTACATTTCTTGAAATATTTCTAAAAATATCCAACCCTCAAATCACGTTCTTTTGTGAATGACAATTATCATCAGGTTGAAGCAATAAATAGAAACAGAAATAAAAGAAACAACTTAAAAATCTTGTTTTCTTTACTTTAATCACATGACGAAGTCAGTCAAGTACTCAATGCAATGCATTTAAGAGAATGCGAATTGTAAACACTAAATAGAACAGAAAAACAAACCATTTGTTTGACAAAAACAAAAAAAATATTAAAAAAAAACATGAAAATTTATGACGATCGTGTGCGAGTTATCAGAATTATTTACGGTCATCAAAATTAATTGAGTTTCGTCGTTTGAAAAAAAAGAAATAAAAACGGGGGATCGTCGGCATAAAACTAATTAAAAAATTTTACGCTTTAAAGTACCAACCAAGTTAGTTGATGGAAAAATCTGTCAATTGATTTGTTTACTTTTTCTTTTAACTCACCTAAAATTGGTTTCTTGTGTTCAAGTAACTCATAGTAACTTCCAGCCAATAATTCAACTGGATGTTGAGGATTGAAATTACTACTTTGTACTAATCTCTCGCAGGTTCGCATTAGAAAATTTGAGAATTCGCCAGCATCAATTCCATAATTGCGCCAACCTCCAACTCCATCGGCAACACCTGAAAAATTAAAATAACATTAAATAAAATTTATTAATCAATTAATTACGCAAGGACACATTGATTAGTCCAAGGATCAATTCAACTCGTTTAATTACTTTTTCGCATCAAAGCTCATCGTCATTATTAAATATCTAATATATAAACACGTTCGAAATAAAGGAGCAAAGTCCAAAAGATGCTTTCCTATTATGACCTTGTTTTGTGTCTTATTTGATCATGATCGTTCTATTTTACATATTTTATTTAAATGTCTAGGAAAGATATGAATTTTTTATTTGATGAGAATTAATTTATTTTTAAGGAAATAAATTGCGTAACAAATTTATGCATCAATTTTATCAATTTAAAGTTCTCATGTACATGTTACACAACAAAGTAGCGAGAATAAGATGAATAAATGAAAAAAAAATCGATTTCCATATTTCTTCTCTTTCTCTCTGCTGGGATTTTTTTTTTGTCTTCGATTCTTATCACTCACAAGGAATATTTCACAACATAAACTCACCGATTACATCTGCGACTTTGTTAGTTGATGAGAACCAAGCATCATCACCAAATTTTCCAATCCTATATTTGGATCTTAAGTCTTTTGGAAATCCACATACAACGCTGATAAAATGAGGATTAGCTCGCTGTAATGCTGATGGTTCCAAAAAGGTTGAAAACTTATTTCTCATTAAACGCGACAATGCGCGAATTGTTATTATTGAAGATTGCATTATTTTAATCACAGCACTGACACGAAAAAGTTTTAATTCCTTTTCACCTCTCGTAAAGTCCAAATCGATTCGTTCTGCGCTCAAAACTTTTTTTTATTGATTTTTTAAGATATTTTCATTCTCAGCACATTTTTTTCTCTTTCTTTTGTTCAAACTGCGTATTTTTTGGAAAGAAGACTTGAAACCGCTTTAAAATATTCAACTTTGATCAATTTCACTTTATTGGCATCTCTCGTTGAGTATAAAGTTGAAAATGTCACTAAGCTTACTCGTGATCGATAGAAAATTAATTAAAGAGAAATTTGGATTTTTGTATCGCTCTGCAATTTTGCGTTTGCGTCATTTCTTTTGCTTCTCATAACTTTGCTTCTTTTTCGCTTCAACATTTATGAATGTGTAGGTGCGCTGAAGTTTTTAGAAAAAGTTGAATTAGATAATTTTGATTATTTATCATTTACGTGAAGAATTAGAATGGATGGACATGTATCTGAGAGCTCAACAGCGAGAGAAAAGCCTGGTGAAACAGAGGAGAGACTGAGGAAAAAGACAAAACAGCCAAGAGAACGAAATTACGGGGTAAATAAATCAAAAAACTTTTATTTTATGAATCATCGGAAATGTTTATTATTTTTTTTCTTCAACAAAGGCAACCGAACCCGCTTTAGTTACTACAAGCCAACCAGAAGCTCCTCAACCACCAAGAAGAGAGAGGAACAACACAGAATCTATTGATGAGGAAGAAGAAAAAGAAATTCTTAAATATGGTGCAAAACATGTCATCAAATTATTTGTTCCTGTCACACTCTGTATGCTCGTTGTCGTAATGACGATAAATTCAGTGAGTTTCTATACAGTTAAGGATGTTTACTTGATCTACACACCATTCCATGAGACTTCTAGTGATACAAGCGACAAAATATGGAATGCCATTGGGAACAGTAAGTGAAAGAAGTTAAAAAATTAGAAAAACTTTTAATTAAATTCATTTTAGGTATGATTCTTTTGGTTGTGATTATTGTCATGACGTTTCTCTTAATATTTTTGTACAAGAAACGTTGTTATAATATCATACATGGTTGGCTTATTCTGTCATCGTCAATGCTTCTCTTCCTGTTTTCGTATCTTTATATGGAAGAAGTGTTACGAGCTTACAACATTCCAATGGATTATCCAACAGCATTATTCATAATGTGGAACTTTGGTGTTGTTGGAATGATGGCAATTCACTGGAAAGCTCCCCTTAGACTACAGCAAGCTTATCTTATATTTGTATCAGCTTTAATGGCTTTAGTTTTTGTTAAATATCTGCCAGAATTTACAACGTGGATGATCCTTGCCGTGATCTCAATTTGGGATTTAGTTGCGGTTCTTTCACCGAAAGGTCCTCTAAGAATTCTTGTGGAGACTGCACAAGAACGAAACGAACAAATTTTCCCAGCTTTAATTTATTCTTCAACGATTCTTTATTCGATGGGAATGGCAACTGATGAAAATCCAAGACGATCAGTTGATAATGTAGATGGTGAGAATTTAAAATTAATTTAAAGGTGAAAAAACTTTTAAAAAAACATTAAAATTTAAGAATCAGCAGGTTTTAGTAATGATTGGTCGAATCAAAGTCGACAAAGAACACAACAAAGACAAATTGAAGTGCAAGCAAACGATCAAAATCGTCCAACGCAATATAGAACCGTGACAAGATCATCAGATGGTCTCACCGATGCTCAAAGACAACAACAACAGATTGAAGAAGAAGAACGAGGAATCAAGTTAGGTCTTGGTGACTTCATCTTCTATTCAGTTCTTGTTGGGAAAGCAAGTTCTTATGGGGATTGGAATACAACAATCGCATGTTTTGTTGCTATTCTCATTGTAAGTTGGAAAGTTTTCTTTCAAAAATATTTTATTTTAATTTTTTTTATTCAATTCACTCATTCAGGGCTTGTGTCTGACACTTCTTCTGTTAGCTGTAACAAGAAAAGCTCTCCCAGCATTGCCAATCTCAATCACATTTGGATTATTCTTCTGCTTTACAACATCAATCATTGTGAAACCTTTCACTGAGACACTTGCAGCTGAGCAAGTTTTCATTTAATCAATAAATTCTATAACTCTATTTGCCTATTTGTCATTTAAAGTAACTTCACTTTATTGTTCGATTATTCGATCATCTGCTTGATTAATTATATATAACATTTTGTAGAAAATAAAAGTAAACTTTCTCTATTAACGACATCTACATATATGTATGTATGTAAGAATTTTCCTAATCTATCATCACAAATGTGTATAAACATTTATTGTCCTGGGATTTATAATTCGGCTACAATCAGAGGCTTTCCTTGAGCATAAAGCACAGCATCGTGAACAGTCGCGAAACAATCAAAGTTTGGTTCACCCAATTGTGAAGCATGAATGAGCGAATCATAGACGCAATCACTTGGATGTGCGAGATATAATTTGACATCCAAAAGCTTTAACTCATTTTTAATTTCAGAAAATGTTTTACATCCAGCATTATCAAGATGTGCAACAGCTGACAAGTCAATAATCAATGTTCTCATATCTTGTCCAAAACAGCGCGCTTCTGAAAGTGTTTCACACAATGAAGCTCGACGAATTGTTCGATGATCAATTCCAATAGCATTGAATAAATCCTTCTTGAAGCCAGCACGACTTGCAAAGTTAATTGATCCACAATAATGAAAGATTTTAATGTTTGGAATTTGTTTAACTTCTTGATGTGTTTTCATATCAATATAAATGTCAGTGTTGTGAAGTTGTCCGAGAAGACACGAATAACTTTTCCATCCTTTAAGATAAAGTGCAAAGAGAGAAACCAGAACACCAATAAGAAGTCCAATGTCAATGTCGATAATGACAACAGCGATGAACGTTGCAAGCCAGACAGTCATTTCCAAAACACCTTCGCGTTTGAATCTTTTCAAACCTTTTACTTGCATGACCATTCCTTTAAGTGCAACTATAATAATTGCAGCTAAAGTTGCGCGTGGGAGTGTCTCAAATAATGGTCCAATCCAAAGAAGAACTGTGAATAAAAAAGAATAAATTATTAAATACAGTCGAAAATTAATTCCTGATCATCGATATTCACCAGATTGTTGTTGGATGACTTTTGATTTTGAGACATCGTTGAAGAGATTCAGACTATAATTGTCAACTGAAATGTTGTTCGTCTGAAAGCACACAAAAATATACTTCGCCAAGTTTTTGAAGCAATTTCTTTTGTTTTGCGATGAGTTTCTTATCGGTTTTTGCTGTTGTTTTCTCTACTCCGAATCCTTTTTTCTTTTTCTTATCTTTTTTACCCATTTTTATTTTTATTCACTACTTAATAACAGAATTTCAGAATAAAAAGTTGTAAACGAGTTTATATTCAGTTGATTGAAGGGGAAAATAATAAAAAACGTCATGTTAAAATATATTTTAAATTTTATTTTTTANCCGGAAGAAGATGATATAATTTATGAAAGGTAAGTAAATTTGTTTACATTTTAAATCATGTCATAAGCTTATTTTGTGTTTTAAAGGGAAATGGAAAAAGAAAACAGTGGTGACACTGAGGAAGAGACAATGTCAACTGTCGAGAAAGCCCTTAGAGATTTTAAAATCAATTTAAAGGTAAAAAAACTTAAAAAGACATTAAAATTTAAGAATCAGCAGGTTTTAGTAATGACTGGTCAAATCAAAGTCGACAAAGAACACAACAAAGACAAATTGAAGTGCAAGCAAACGATCAAAATCGTCCAACGCAATATAGAACCGTGACAAGATCATCAGATGGTCTCACCGATGCTCAAAGACAACAACAACAGATTGAAGAAGAAGAACGAGGAATCAAGTTAGGTCTTGGTGACTTCATCTTCTATTCAGTTCTTGTTGGGAAAGCAAGTTCTTATGGGGATTGGAATACAACAATCGCATGTTTTGTTGCTATTCTCATTGTAAGTTGGAAAGTTTTCTTTCAAAAATATTTTATTTTAATTTTTTTTATTCAATTCAATCATTCAGGGCTTGTGTCTGACACTTCTTCTGTTAGCTGTAACAAGAAAAGCTCTCCCAGCATTGCCAATCTCAATCACATTTGGATTATTCTTCTGCTTTACAACATCAATCATTGTGAAACCTTTCACTGAGACACTTGCAGCTGAGCAAGTTTTCATTTAATCAATAAATTCTATAACTCTATTTGCCTATTTGTCATTTAAAGTAACTTCACTTTATTGTTCGATTATTCGATCATCTGCTTGATTAATTATATATAACATTTTGTAGAAAATAAAAGTAAACTTTCTCTATTAACGACATCTACATAAAAACATCTACATCCAAAAGCTTTAACTCATTTTTAATTTCAGAAAATGTTTTACATCCAGCATTATCAAGATGTGCAACAGCTGACAAGTCAATAATCAATGTTCTCATATCTTGTCCAAAACAGCGCGCTTCTGAAAGTGTTTCACACAATGAAGCTCGACGAATTGTTCGATGATCAATTCCAATAGCATTGAATAAATCCTTCTTGAAGCCAGCACGACTTGCAAAGTTAATTGATCCACAATAATGAAAGATTTTAATGTTTGGAACTTGTTTAACTTCTTGATGTGTTTTCATATCAATATAAATGTCAGTGTTGTGAAGTTGTCCGAGAAGACACGAATAACTTTTCCATCCTTTAAGATAAAGTGCAAAGAGAGAAACCAGAACACCAATAAGAAGTCCAATGTCAATGTCGATAATGACAACAGCGATGAACGTTGCAAGCCAGACAGTCATTTCCAAAACACCTTCGCGTTTGAATCTTTTCAAACCTTTTACTTGCATGACCATTCCTTTAAGTGCAACTATAATAATTGCAGCTAAAGTTGCGCGTGGGAGTGTCTCAAATAATGGTCCAATCCAAAGAAGAACTGTGAATAAAAAAGAATAAATTATTAAATACAGTCGAAAATTAATTTCTTACCAATTAAAATCAACCCAGCTGATACAACAGAAGCAAATTGTGTCTTTCCGCCAGCTTGATGTTGAATTAACGATCTTGATAAAGAACATGCAAGTGGAATGCATAAGAAAAATGATCCAAAAATATTTGATAATCCCATTGCTAGAAGTTCCTGATTCGCTCTCACTTCATATTGTTCTTTCCTAGCGAAAATTAATGCCATTGACATGACGATTGAATAAGAAACAATTGTCACAGCAATCGAATCAACAGCAACAAGTCTTAATAATTCAAATGGTGGCATTTCAGGATGTGGAAGCCCAGTAGGTATTTCACCAACTTGTTTCACACCGTAATCAACTCCAAGTTTCAAAATATAAGAAATAAATGTAAAGCCACAAACAGCAATTAATTCCGAAGGAACCGGAAATTTGCAGCGTTTTGATGCCCACGGTTTAATGAATTCATTCATAATCACCATAAAAATGATGCCAGCAATTGAAACATAAACCGCATTGAGATTCGCTTCAGAAATATTCATGAAAATGTCACGAAGTGAGAGAATTATTTTAAATGCGCCTTTATGTCGTGGAACTTTAACACCTAACAGATCTTTCAATTGTGAAACCATTACATGAATTGCAGCTGCTGTTGTAAATCCATTCACAAGTGCTTCAGATAAAAGTGACGAGAGTGTGCCAAGACGTAAGACGCACATGATAAGTTGATAAAATCCAGTCATCATTGTCACTGCTGTTGCTACTTCAGAAGGTGTATAGGAATAGCTAACAACATTATTTTGTGGATGAATCAAAGTTGAATTAATTGGATTTATTGTACCGTGATTAGGATCGGAATACGTGGTAACAATTTTTGATGTCATCAAAGATACAACAGCGAATGTTCCTGTTGAAATGTGCCGTGAAGTGCCGAAAAGAAAATAAATTAAAGTTGGAAAGAATGCCATGTAAAGTCCAACTATGGGGTCGACGCCGGCAAGTAATCCATAAGCCATGCCTTGTGGTATGTGCATGATTGCAACTGTGATGCCAGCAATGATATCGTTCATCAGACTTTTGTGTATTTGATATTGTGGCAGCCATCGCAGAACTGGGCAAAAATCAAGAACGGCATTTCTTACTTTAAAGTTACGAATTTCTTCTTTGATGTTCTCCTTCGTCGTTTGCTTCTCTCTAATATAACCCGAAACTTCTCCCAATTCATCTTGATTCAACACTTTACGTGTTACTAAATAAGGAATGACATATTCCTGATCATCGATATTCACCAGATTGTTGTTGGATGACTTTTGATTTTGAGACATCGTTGAAGAGATTCAGACTATAATTGTCAACTGAAATGTTGTTCGTCTGAAAGCACACAAAAATAATAGCTTTGTTAATTATTATCTCTTCAATAACGGCTAATGTGTGATAACAAAAGATTATTGATGACTAAATCATTTTCATTATAGAAATTTATAGTTTCACTTATCATGTTGAACGTAATTCAAACATGTGTTGTGGAAAGCCCGTGATAAAAATTCAGAACTTTTACAAATATTTATGAAGAAACTTTCACATCATACCAACTTGAATTTCAATGATGTATTTAGTGATTTTGTTTTGTAAACAATAATAAATTTTCTGTTTTTTTTTATTGTGTCTATAAATAAAGAAATGGGTCGATCAGTAATTGAAATGTGTGAAAAGTTTAACAATTTGACCTTGATATCGAATTTCAAGTGAATTGGACATATCCATTTAGTTTATCAACATATTTGGATAAACATTTCAATAAATTTTGTGCGATTGACAAAAGTTCAAAGAACTAAAATTCAGAATTACGGAAACTTAAATGCGTGGAAAAATTTCCACAACTTCGTTAGATTTTATGAGCAAAAGTGATCGGTTTAATTAAACAAACAATTCCAAGAACAAATTAATCAATGATTCATTGACATGTTTGAATTGTTGATGAATTAACATCGCAAACACTTTCCTTGATTTAAATATCAAATGAAATAACTGAAAAGTTTGTGAAAATTTTTTTCTTTGCGTAATTTTAATTTATATATGCAAATGAACTTTGTTTTGTTATCGTGACAGATTATGAAGTAATTAGTCGATATCATTGATAAAAGATAAATAAATGATAAAATAAAACCACAAGCAAGGGAGAGAAGAAGTATTTTTTCAAATTATTTTCTTAACTTGCTTCACAGTTAATATCACAAATTAATTATTTGATTTCATTTATTGTTCATTTTTTCAAATGATCACAGAGAAAAGTTTTCAATTGTTCAGGAAATAAATATATCACGACAAACGTCAAATGAACTTTTAAGCTTAAATGTGTTGATGACATTTTTTAGTATCGACTCACTTCACATAAAAAATTATTCATCAAACTTACAACTTCCAATGATATTCTCAAGGAAATTTTTAATTTTAATGTTGTAAGGAAGAAAGACGATAAATTTCTTTTAAAACAACTCATTCAGAGTAGAAAAACTAACCGAACTGAGAAGAAGAAACTTTATCGTCTGATACATGGACAAATAAATTCCTCAAGAAGTTTTGATTGTTATTGATTCAATTCGATTAATTGATTTTTTTACGAAGACTTTCCAATTGTAAAAACAAGAATTTCGTCACTGGCAAGAGAATGTTTCATAACTGAAGCATTTATCAACGTCATGGAAGAATTTTTATTGATAACGAATAAAATCGCGGATTATATAAATGAATCATTTGTGGGAAGCTTACTGTAGGATGACTATGACCTTGAATTTGATTTTTAACAAGGAAAACATACGAAAGAAAAAAAATCTAAATTTGTTTTTCCTCACTATCGCTTTCAGATTTATAATTAAGTTGTGAAAAATATTTTGTATTATCTATCACACTCAAATGGTGCATAACTTACAATGGATTTTGTCTAAGTTCATCACACTTAATGAAATTTGCGCAAAGTTTACAATTTCGAGTTTTGTAAACAAATAATTTTTTCTCTTTTTTTTTATTTGCGTAAATCTTTAATTCGCAGTTATTTTTAATATCCTTTAACTTTGTATTTTCAATATTTTTTGATAATTTAGTTTTATCACATTCAATAGTTAAGTACACGTGAGGTCTGCTTGTCAACTGCTAGCTTAATATTATTATCCAAGATATTTTCCTTTGAAATACAATTTAAAGAGAAAGAGAGAAAATTGTCGATAGGCATTCAATTGCGAGAGCAGAAAACAATCAGCTGGTCGATTTTACTCTCGTATTCTCGTCGTCGGCGGAATTGGGCCTTGAATTGGGCGGAATAAATGAGGAAATAAATTAAATTGATTTTAACGACAAGGAATTAAAATAAATACCTGTTTGCAGAGATAATGAGATACTTTTCAAATAATTTTAAAACTGATCCTTTTTCAATTATTTACCTAAAATCTAATCCCTCAAATGGCATGCGTATGAAATAAAAACAATACAATTTTAGCATAGAGAAAGATTTATTTTATTCACTCAAATGTCATCAACTTCATCAAAAATTTCCTGTGGAAAAGTAAAACTAGGCATTGAGATTGAATTTCTTGCTTCCAGATGACGTTCCACCATAGCAACATCGTCAGTTTCTGCTTGACTGTTGATATTATTAAGATTTGGTTGTTTCTTTATAATAACTTTCTTCTTCCTTCCTAATGTTGAACCACTGTCTGTTTTACGTTTCTTTCCTCCAACTTTTGTCTCATCGTCTGATGTTTCAGTTCCTTCACTTTCGGTACTTTCTGTTGGTTCATATTTAAGTAAGCGATCTAATAAAAAGCTGCGATCTTTTGAAACTTTCAAGAGACGTTTCTGGTTTTGTCGAAGATTCTCTTGGAAAAATTCATTTTCCTGTGTAAAAATAGGCATTAGGTTTAAATATTTTACAAAAAGATAAACTTACGAATAAAAGAAGCTTCAGCTTTTTCTTAAGTTGCAAATATTGTTGCTTATAATTTATTTGTTGCCCAATTTCTTGATTCGATTCATCAGTATCATTTACTTCAGCCTCTTCGCCATTAGAATTAGCATTCATTTGTAACCACGAATTCATATTTGTGGAGAATTTAGAAATTAATTTTTGAATTTTTTTAGTTTTGTATGAAAAACTGAATTCGGTCTGCTCAGAGTGTAAACAAATTGGCAGGGATTGGTAAACAATATTCTATAAATACGCGGTTTTAGACCTCAACGCCAAGGCGATAAGAGCTAACTTTGTTTTCCAACAATGAGCAATACACTCTTACTCCATTGTTTAAGACCACCCTTGTTTATAGAAAAATACCTATAATGAGAAGCTGCAAAAAAAATCAAATGATGCAGAATTATTTTATTCCTTCAAGCTCACCTTTTCATCACGTAAAAGTTCAACTTCATCTGCAATTGGAATAATGATAGGCAAAAGTGTGTTTTGTGGTGCGTCTTTTGTATACGACCACTTCTCATATTTCACTGTATTGTTACAATTATATGAGTTTTACAGCATAAATGACATTCATTATGATGAACTAATTCATAAAAATGATTTTTCGCTGAATTGAGTTACATTTTGAATAATGAAATTTTGCAATGTCTTCAATGACCCATCAAGTGCCATAAGTACTACAAATTTAATATTTTCCTAATAACCTAATGTTTTTTTTAATTTTTCTATATTCCTAATATATCCAATATCGAAAATATATAATATTTAAGCACATAAATTTTTGAATTTCGGTTCAAAATAATTTGTAAATGCTTATAATCATGTATCTGCTGACGATTTTACGAGAAAATAAATCCATCACACATCAAATCGATACAAAATGTGACTAAAATTAGCTTCAACATATTCATATGATCCTTCTGCTTTGATTTAAAACTTATTTTAGAAGATGGTATCTCGATATGAAGAAAAACGGCCAAAACATCTAAGAGACATGACATCAAAATATCGTGTAAACCAAAAAATAATTTTTTCACCGTGTATTATGCAAATGGTGAATTAAGTTATATGTTTTGCGTTAATCTGATTCCTTCTCATAATTTCAGTCACCATTAGAATGATGAAAATGATAAATCACTATGAAAAAATTATTTTTTGGTTTACACGATATTTTGATGTCATGTCTCTTAGATGTTTTGGCCGTTTTTCTTCATATCGAGATACCATCTTCTAAA